>JASDQU010109427.1:62186-89291 GCA_032191745.1 Picea mariana
CTTACCACTGTCTTGGTATAGCCGCTTGGTTTCTCTTGTCTTTTCCTCTAGTATTAAGATGATAATGAAGTCATCACCTATCAACCAGTTCTGTGAACTCAACAATGTCTTGATAGTGGTTATTCTTCCCATAAACAAATCTATATCATGTGCACTTTGAGGCCCGTACGCATTTGTAATCATACCTTCTTTGATAGACCCTATGATTTTGAGGTGAGCCGTAACGGTGCCAATCGTGGAAAAGGGTTTGTCTATGATGACTGTAGTTGGATTCTACAAGATTTTCAGGCCTCCCACAACTCCATTTGAGTCAGCGTAAATGGATTCACAGGCTCTCCAACAACGCTAAAAAATGTCATCATCTTCTTTCTCAACACATTTTGTTTCCTATAAAAGGAGAATGTCTAGATTTTCAACACGAATACAGTCTCTAAGAGTCCTTTTCTTGGATCTTCCATTAAGCCCTCTTATATTCCATGTTATGATCTTCATCATGATGAGTTATTAGGTGGATGGACATATCCCTCTGTGAGTCTCTGGATCTTCTCTGATCTGAGCATATAGTTTCCTACCTCCTTAATGAGTTGAGGTGCATATTTGTGGCCTTGTTTCTTGCTTTCATGGGAGGTACATTTGAGCCCAGTGGCTGGGTCTAAGGAGATCCCTAGTCTTGAGGTGGAACCTGCAGTAGAGTCAACAAATACTTTATGCACCTTTCTGAGTTGTTCCACTGGGATGGTTTGCAGGTCCTTTCTGTTGAAGGCCTCCTCCATTGTTTCTAGATCTATGTCCACCAGATCTTTCTCATGAAGCTGCATTAAAGTGTCCCCCCCCTGCTCTGGGTTGTCCATGTTATGCTGGGCTGTTGGGCTTGTTTCTTGGTTGTTTTCTTTTCCTAGTTTCTTTTGATGCTTGTCTTTACCCTTTTCCTTGTCCTGGTTATCTTTTTTGTGTGTATCTCTGACCTCCTCTTCCTCCGGGAGTTGATTAAGAATGTCGAAGGAGTTTTTGGTGGGGATCTTCTAGGTTCCTTTTTTAGTTTGTTTTCTGGGTGGATGTCTTTTTTTGCCTATGCCTGTAGTGTAACCTTCCTTTTTCTTCCCCTATCATGTTTTTGGGTTCTGCCTGTGACATTCAAGGGACAATCATGGAAGAGTTGGCCATGCTTGTGGCACTTTCTACAGCAGAAAGGAATGTGCTCATAGTCCATCATTTGATTCAAGTCCTCATCCTGATATTCTAGGGTTACTGAACCTTGTAGAGCCTTTGATATGTCCATGTAGATGCATATTTGAACATATGAAGTGTATTTCCTCTTCTTTCTGGATTCCAAAGATTTCACATATCTTCCCATAATGTTTCCTATTCCCGTGAGGATTTCCTCCAGCCATAACTCCTACAGTAGGGAATATAGTCGTATCCATATCAAAGCCATTGTGAAGCCTACTTTCTCTAGACTGAAACGGTCTGTCCAGAATCTAAGGAATAACCCAACAAAGTTGTAGAAGTATGGCCCATTATCAAAAATCCTATCCTTATCTTCCAAACTATAGAGGATGATCATGAAAAACCCATTGGAGCTGAGTTGCACTTCATAGTTTCCCTTGGGGTTCCACCAGTCTTTGATCCATCTCATGAGATCTCATTCGAAAGGACATAGATCGAGAAACTTGCCAATGAGAGCATGCTCCCTCATGAACTGGTTGTGTTCCCCAACCTTGGTTGAGCTAATGGTGTATTGTGGCAATTTATTTGATTGGGGAATGCATTTCCCTGGTTCCCATAAATGAGATGCTTTTGGATGAGACGTGCTCAGCTCAACATCCATTTCTTTACTAAGTCCTTGCTTCTTGGCTAAGAGTTGATCCCACAGGTGAGGCAACGACTCAAAGGCAAGTCTCTTAGCCCGCAATCCTTCTCTGTCATGGGCGACAACATTCCGGTAAGAGGGGGGGTCCCTCCCCCCCCCTTCCTTCTGAGTTCATCTTGTGTAGTCTGTGGTGACATACTGGTGCAACACATCTTCCTTGGAGTGACCGTTTCGTTGGCAGAGGGGAACGATGCATACAGGGTAGGGTTTTTTCTATGGTTTGCGTAGATCTCTCTCCATCCAAATCTTTAATACATTGTGAAATTGGCCTGCATCCAATTTTTTTTTTTCGAATTTCACAAAGAATTCTGGTTTTTTCATGAAATGTTCTTTGTATGAGAGAAGTATTATATTTATATAGATTCGCTCAGAAATAAAGAAGTCATTTGCATGAAGTGTTACAAAACTTTTCCCTTGATCGAATATTGAAATGAAGTAGACTTGATGAAAATATATACTGCGAAGTTATTAGATAGAACTCAAAGACAACTTGAGCAAACTCTTAGTGAAAATTTGATGAGACGAGAGAAATTCGAAATGTGTCGAGATAAGGAGTGTCACCTCAAACAAAAATGTGATATTGACTAGGAGGAACATGCATCTCAAGAATCAAAGGAAACCAAATCCAACTTGCAATTCGTTCATCAAACACCACTCCTACATGATGCCACATGCCAATGTATTGAAAAATTGTAGTTGAACGATAAAGAAGATGACTCGCATATAAAAAAATTAGAAGACGAAGTAGCCAAACTCCAACAAAATCATAGAGAATTTATTGAAAAGTTGAAAAAAAATTGAATAAAATTCTTATTATCAAAGAATAAATTGTGCAAAATCGAACATAATTGGAGAAGCAAGATACACAAATTTATAATTTTCAACAACAAATTAAAGATTTGCAACAACAAATTAAAGAGTTGCAACAACAAATTAGTAATATAATACTCATAAAAAATTGTATGAAAATATCAATGAAGAACTATCGTCCAAAGATGAAGAAATTTATCGTTTGAGAAATCATAATAAAATTCTACTTGTAGATATGAATAAATTGAAGAATAAGAGGAATACACAACAAGTAACCCAAACCATGGATAAGGGAACTAGCACCAAATTGATCGACATGTAAAAACCTATTGTTCTTATCAATAAAGTATTATCAGTGGAAGTGTTTCGAGAAGTCGATCTCAACAAACAATTCTATGGTAAAGCAAAATCCACAAATTTAGTTGAAGTTGAAATATCATTGATCCCCACTAATAAAGTCATAGGTTAGTCAAAGGATGTTGTCACACCATTAAATACAAAAAAATCAGATATCATCATGATGACTCAAGTAAATCACGACAAGACTAAAACATGCATTAAGAAGAATAAAATTCCTACGAATCCAAAAATATGTGTTCCCTGAATTCAACAAAGAAGAACATATCTAAAATATTATCATCTGAGAGTTCCAGAAAAAATCCATGTTAGATGGATTAATTCTTTTTTGATGCACCAATATTGTTTGAGACTTCGATTGTCATATCACCTCATGTCTTCAACTTTATCTGATCGATAGAAGTTACAAAATAATGTCATTCTATCAGAAGATTTTATCATTCCCTATGCTTTTAGGACAAAACATTTTTAAGGGGGGAAGGCTTGTAATATACCTAAAGTATATTACATTTTTTTTTTATGTAATAATATATTATAGGTTTGTTATTATGTAAATAGTAGTTACAATGTAAATGATAATTCTATGACAAGTCAAGAACTTTGGTCTATGATAAGTCATGACCTTTCGCAAGGACATGACTTACCATTCGCTACATGTATTTATATACACATATTGTATCTCATATGATGTAAAGTAAATATGTAAAATGGATAGTAAATAAAATATTATTTATTATGGATATATGGAATTATGTTATGTATTCATTATGTTCTCATGAAGTGGACAACCAAATCCACTTCACTCCTAAAGTTGGTTGATGTCTTAAAGATAACATATAGACAAAATGAAAGGGAAAAATGGAAAGTATAATATGAATTAATGTACATCTTTAAAACTTTAATTATAGAGCATATTATAACTCAGATTAGAAGTGTGGATTCAAAATATAATATTTGGATTACTTTGTAGAATAAGTATGAGATCTCTCATCATTCCTACATTGTACTTTAGAAATTGATGTTATTCTTTAAATATGAAAGAAAGTGGAAAACGAGTAAGTTGTTGTAACCGATGAGGTATATGAGTAAAATATTGTAGGGATAAACTCTAAATGCATTAGATAATGTTTTTTTGGTAGGTTTTGTCAATTCCCAATGTGACATGATTAGAAACAAGACTTACATTGGTCAAGCTTGTAGGTATGTCATTGGTAAAATAACAACAATTAAAGAAATTAGAGAAAAATTCTTTCGAGTAGAATTATCTAAAAATAAAAATAACAAAGGTATACATATCAAGAAAAATATTCACGACATTGTACCACCACATAATTGACACTATTGCCACCGAAAAGGAGGAAGGGAGTGGAGTAACCACTCGAATCTTGAAGGCAATTGTGAATCAACGGTGGGGAAATGGAGAAAAGTGGAGAAACCATTAAATTACTTATCAAAAACAGATTTAATGTTTCACCTAGTTTTTGATTGACTTTTAAATGATACTTTTGTTAGGTCTCAAGGGAAATTTTAAAGGATACTTTGATTAGTTCTTAAGGGTTTAATTTATAGCTAGAGAACAAAGAGAACTCATAAAGCAAAGAAAGATTTACCTCCTAGTTAATAATAATAATAATCTAATTTTAAGGTCACGACGAAGCCATACACCGAATTGGTGTATGAGACCCCTTTGTTTGTGGGACAAGGGACCCCATTCGTGCAATGATTTGAATGCTAAATTCTACAGAGGTATACATACCCAACTTCCCTTTGGATTTGAACTTGTGACCTCTTAGGAGGAAACATGTGTTCTTAACCATTAGGCCCACTCGGGGGAAGAGATGAAAGGTACACACTTAGGCATTAGAAGGGATTGAGTTGGAAATTCAAACCAACAAGATTTGAGCATGTTGTCATGCTTCAAATCACCAAGATTATCTTTGAATCGTACTTGGAACAATATCTCCAAACAATGCAGAATATATGTACAAACACACTAGATCTATACAAGTAAAAAAATGAAATAATGTTACCAAATGACAAATGAAATTGACCCTCATTTGTGAGGCACTCTCCTTGATTCAAATGGATCATTGAAGAAATAAAATGGCTAATTGGTTATTTGTCATTTTTTGTGCTCAATAACCCTCAAAATTTTGTTCTCAAGGCTTGTTTTTAGAAGTCTTGATACCTTGGAATTTTTTTTGGAAAAATGGATAGATCAAAAGCCACGCTTAGCTTTAGGCTACACAAATACATGAACAAAAGGAAGGGGATATTGATACTCCATGCTCTAATCATGGCATAAGGACTAAGTTGTTGGTCATGTGAGTAGGTAGACAAGTTAGAGGGAGGTGTTGCCTCCATGCTTGACACCCCTCATAAGTTAACAAGGTTTGAAAAAGGAAAGGCATGTAGAGGTTTTGACGTAGCTGAATAGAGGTCTAAGCCTCCCTGCTCTACATTATACACAATTTACAAGACACATTGGAAAAGGAGATTGGGGATAAGTAAAGGGAACAAGACCAAGGGTTAAGCCCTGTAAAGACCAATGTGTGTGGAGGAAAAGGTGTGAGTCGGGTAAGAATCTAACTCCGCACTTCACACTTTGCACAAAGGGAACACAGAAAGGGATAACAACTTACATAACACGATACATGCTCCACTCCACAACAAAACCTCCCCATTTTAATAGAAGTAGGTGCCTAACGATAAATAATGTGGCAACCTACTTCGTAGATGACATGGACACCTAGGGTTTTCACACATGTACCCTTTGACAAACCATGAGAGGTCACATGGTAGTTTGGGGAAAAACAAAATTGCTTGAATTCTATAGAATTTGAAATGATGGGTAAACATGCATAGGTATTGTAGCCACTTCTTTCGAGAATGATTGGGAGGTCATTGTCCTTCAACATAATTGGGATTGATAGGAATAAAATGGCAGGTTTACACTTGAAGATGGGTTTGAGCAAGAAGACACTAGAGGAGGTTGGATTTGAGGTTCGACTAGTGAGGAGGTAACATAGGAGATAGAAGATCATCGATAGGTCAGGTTGATTTAAAATTTCTATTGTTTGTGGTGGTCATAGAGATCAACTTAGAGAGGATCTAGTTGATCAATTTTGGAAGAGATATTATTATACTCATTCTGGTATTAACATTGTACATTGTATTTCTTGTGTTTATAACTAGAGAGCCTTGTAACTATAAGAGCACCATTATTAATAATTGGAGCAAGAGAAGCATTTCTAAGCTACTATTTCCCCAAACTAGGTTTCTCCAAGGTATCTCTTGTAGTATCTATGTATGTGTGATTGTAATGCTTAAAGAAACCATGGTCATTGTTTATGCACAATGAGTTATTATATTCTTTTGTATACAATTCACATTATTCCACATTAAGATCTGTGTCGATGAATCCTTTGTCCATGGGCCTTAGATTATGGATCACTCCCTATAATAGTGGTGTTGGTAATCTTCCTTGGAGAGGGAATGGATTAACCCAAGAGAAACTAAAAAGGGAACACCCTATATGCAACCAAAGATACAAGAAAATTAGTGAGGGTCCATCCTTATTGTGAGAGAGTCGTTCGAGAGAATAATAGTTCTAATTAGCCCAAGTGCTTAAGAGAAATGATGATGCAATCTTAGTGAAAATCTAACAAAATTTTAGTGAGGTTTAAGAATCAAGTTGGAAACCTTTACAAATATGAAATGAAGGTATTTATACACTAGATGAACACATGGTGTTTGGTATAAGTATTCTCTCTATTTTATGAAATAAGTTTCATTTAGATCGCTTCTACAATTGAGATAGATCTATGTAGTCTAAACTTCATCTATATTTCCTACTTACTATATAGCATCATTGTTTTAAGTTCAAGTCATTAAATTTTAAAATTTGAAGGTTATAGTGTATGTGGACCATGTTGTGTTGGGTTTGTCACTTGGGACAAGAATTGCATGCCTAGATAAGCCTACTAGACAAGACCGAAGTTTGTGAGTGGGTTAGATAAGCCAAACACATATGAAAACAAAGAAATAAACTACAACAACTAAGAAATAAATTTTAGAAATCTGGAGAAACTTATGTTGGCATAGGGGCAGACCCAGGGTTCAATGCTACAACAATGCACCAACAAAACCCTAACTACTGGCCCTTTCGGAAACACCTGCGAAGCAGATGAAGTCTCACCCAAGGAAGAGCCAGGGGTGGTTGCAAGACTCTAGTGTCTACAACCTTAGCTAGGACACAGATCTGTGACTATAACACCTTAACAGGGCACTTAGTAGTTATAGTTCATCAATATCCAATCTTAGTTTACAGCGTAGTTAAACCCTAATTACAGAGTATTGCATTATTCAACCAATCTACTATATTCAAGCACTGAGCACATCCACATAGGCGAGATCTAGTATTCATCCATACTATTAAGCACATAGCATTAACATATATATCTACCATTCATGTATATTGAAGCACTAAGCAAGTTAACATATAAACACATCAATACATTGCACAAAGCAGAGAAACACAACATATACGTGGTTCACCCCTACCCTTGGGCTACGTCCACCAACTCTTCGTCTTCTTTTATCTTCTTCTAATCAGTTACATGCATAGAGCCACAAAAACCTTACTCCACAGAGGACAAGAGATCTATGTACCTTGCTAGATCTTCCTTCCCTGGGCTCGGTTACAGCACTAAGCCTCTTCGCAATCTCTTACACTCGTTTGCACTGAGCTCTACAAGCCTTATATAGTATGCACAAAAGAAATCTCCACTCAACACTTAGCACTTTTGATCACATAGATCGAACTACTTCCTTAGCAGTTAGCAAGGTATCAAGACATACTTTCCTACATCACCTGGCTTTCTATTTATACATTACAAATTGGGCCTAAACATGGGTAAACCCATGGGCCGACATTTCCATACCCGTTACATAATCCCAAATCCAAAAAAGGGCCCTAAAAGGGGGCGAGATCCTGCGATCTCCACTTCATCTTGCGCTCCGCCTTCGATAGCATGTCGAAGTCCCAAAAATAGGTCTAACATGACCAAGAATCCTCAAAACTTGGTCAAAGGTCAATAGGCCCCCAACACTCACCTGTGACTCGTCCCAAGTCACTCTGATCTGGGTAGCTCTACTTCAAAATACTCGAGCTTGGATCAAGCTGCTTTGACTTGTTGATGTGCCGCAACCTCCTTTTCAATGAACTCTTGGATAACAACTTCGTTGGCAGGTCCCTCTAGGTGTTGTTCTGCTATAGTGATGACTTGCTCTAGTTCTTATCCTCGACCTTTGATATCTACGAATAGTTGGCAAGCCTCATCCTGTAGAGGTTGGAGCCTATGAGTCACTTCCATGAATTTTCTATGAATGGTATGGATCTGCTGCTGGGTAGTGCATTGCTCTTGGGATTGCTTCATCCTTTCAGCAACTGACAAGGGTTTCAACTGCGCCAGTATTGTTTCTTCTTGATACTTCACCTCTTAGAGATGCGACTCCATTGTCTTTAGTTCATGATTCTCAGTGAGCCGCTCATATGTCTGGGCATTGCGATCACTCAATTTCTTACATTCCATGGTGAGTCCCTTGATTCTTTCAATTGTGCTTCAGGCAGTTGCTTCTCTTTGATCCCTCACATCCTACAGGGTGCTGGGCACTGTGCAGAGCTCTAAGTCTGCTATTCATTGATGTAGTTGTTGGATAGATTTTGCGAGCTGCTCTACTTGATGTGAGATTCGGTCTTCTTCTTGTGGCTCTAAGCCTATCACAGAGCGGAGTGCTCTGTTGATTGCTTCTTTCACTTCAAGTTGCTCTACGAGCAACTGTTCTTTTTATTGCCGAATCTGTTCTTTCTCCTCGTCAAACTTCGCCTGGAGAGCAACCTTCTCCTGATATGTGACTTGGTGTTTTTCTACAAGTACTCCCTATACTTGCTTCAAAGCCTAGGTGGCTTGTTTTGTTTCTTCTTGTGCTTGACGAAGGCGAGCTTTGATTGCATCTGCTAGTCGATGGAGTTGGGCTGGCTCATCTCCCAACTCTGGTTCTCCCAATGGCAGGGGCACATTGGAGATTGCGCGACTGGACTGAATGGCCTGCTGTACCCCTTGGAGTTCGAGCTCAACTCTGTCGTACATTTCCTCTTTCTTTGCTTCTTGTTTCTCCATGATTTCCTACGATGTGTCATTTAGAGCTACTATGATGAAGTCAAAATCATCGGCAGTGAGTACAGTCTGCATCTTGGTCAAAGTGACTCTTGATTTATTTCAGGAAGAGGGTTTCTTGGGAGAAACCTTCCTTTTCTTCAGGGGATCAGCCTCATCTCTAGGCAGTGTTACTTCACCTTGATTTTGCTCATCTTCCTTTCCATTTATTTATTCCACTTCGTCATCACCCCCTCGGCCAGGTGATATTAAGGTAGTCTTTTCTGAAGTGCTGCTTAAGTTTTTGACCTCTTTGGTCTTCGTCATTCTTCTGGGTCCAGATGTATCATGTTATTTGTGCATGGTCTCCGGGCTATCAGGTTCAGACATCTCTACAGGGTCAGTGGGGATAAGGAGGTCTCTCAACCAGTCCTTAGTGATCTCCTCACGATCCTCTTCCGTGAGCTTGTAGTACGACTGAAGCTCCTCCTTATGTTCATCTACTCACGTTGTAATATAGATGAAGTGTTGATCTGTGTGGAACTTCATCAGGGGTCAGAAAAACTGTAGGGTGTTCGGAGTCATGCGAGGTTCAAATTCAATGGCTCTCTTTATCCGGAGGTAATATGTATGAAAAATTACGTTCGACTGCCAATGCTTCCCCATATCGCTCGAGTACTAGAGCGTGGTGAACTTCACAGCAAGCGGATCGAATGGCTCGATGTCTGGAAAGGTCGCACCTTTCGGAATTTCCCAAGAAACAAACACGATGAGGTTCAGGAGCCAACTAAAATGGAATTCATATCCCTGATCCCATGCTTCGTGGAAGTCCAGTTCGAGCTGATTAACTAGGTACTTCTCCCAGTTCATATGTAGACCTTCCACGCACTTCCCTGCAAGTTCAACGATAAAGCCTATAACCTGTGTGGGTCAGTTCTTCCTTACTAGCTTTCCTGCAATTAATTGACATGCTAGGTGCACTGCGCCATTCTGGATAGAAGCTACCTTATAGCGTCATGTCCCCTTCTCAACATCGTCATATGAGTCCTTGATCTTCTATGCTAGTGCGCGATCTGTAGATTTTCCTGGATAGAAGTCCTTCGGATCAGATCTTTGCATACTCAATCCTATGATCCTATGGATCAACATTGGATCAATTTTGATATGATGGTCTAGCCATAAGTAGCTACCATGGTAACATGAAAGTAGTAGCTTGACACATGCGTTAACTTCCTGGTGCCTTCCGAAGTGTGGGATTTTCATTACGTTCAGCAAGGTGGACTGCACGAGGTTCATCATCCACGGCTGGGGGATTATCTTTGAATTCTTCCCCTTTGTCTTGGTCAAGTATTTGTACGGGGTGAGTATGCTATGGTTCTTTCAATATTTGAGGTTGAAGTCATTGAATTTCAACACTGCGATCTTGTCCTGCTATTCTCTCACTACACGTATCCTCTTCAGAAGTTACTCAGTAACCATGGTGTACTCAAAATATCTTGGCACAAAATCACAACTCACCATGCCAGCCAGAGGTGGGATGTAGTCCGACAATATGGTCGGGATCAACTTCACATTTTCTAGGTCATCTCTGTGCTTGGTTCTCTTCTCTGTTGATGGTCGGGATGGTCCAACTCTGCGAGCAGTCGACGAAGAGGCTTACACTCCTCTCATCGATGATGCTTGTATACCTGCAGACATGACTCTTTCAGATATTACTCTTTTAGTCATGAGGTCAATGAGAACTTCTTCGACAATTTTCTCTGCAGCACCGAGCTTGTCCGACATGCACGCTCATGGTTGAATATCTCGGGTTTGAAGAGTAACTACTCAATGCAATGGGACATATGGTGATAACATGATGATCATTGTGAAAAATCAACTAATCTGTGGGCTCAGATAATCACGGTTGGAAAAAGTGTTCTTGGTGCAAGGCTCGACGAAATATATAGATAACGAGGCAATAGATCTCTCCAATGGGCGAGAAGCCCCCATTAACTCAGTTTTTTCCATTACGATGCGGTCCCAACGGTCTGATGGTGAGATTCCTGGCCTTCAATGCCTTTCTACCCATTCGGGGTGTCGGTCTAATGGTTATACTGTTCCCAACGGCTATATTGCTTCGCTATGGCAAAGTGCCATGTGACGCTGTTATGATATACAGACGAAGTTCTTGTTTTGTAAATTTTCCCTTTGCGAAGTTTCCTTTCGGACCCTTCTGTAAATTTTCGATTTTGGCTTTCTTCTTACCCAGATTTCTATCCTTTCTCCCAGTGAGCTTCGTCTCAATATTCCTCTTTCCATTTTGATTCTTATCTTCTTTTGGCATAGTAACTTCACATGGTTGAGATTCTTTCCTAAGATTCAAGGGTAATACTTCTTCTCTATCTAGGATAGGTACTTTAGTCTTCTACAAATCTTCTTGTGTTCTTGCAAATTCGGCATCCAAGTCTCTGGTCCTAAGTAGCTTCGATCTGTTCTCCTGTTCTTTAATCAACTGTGCGATCCTCCTAGTCATGAAATCTTTCAACTCTTGCTTCTTCTACTCTAAGACTTCTTCTTCCTTCCTTTTAGCCTGATATCTTTCAATCCAAGGTTTCCTAGTAACATAGAAAATGGGCCGCTGTTCTCAGTAAATTTAACAACCTCAAAAGCTTCCTTTGTCTAAGTTCCATTGGAATTCATAGATATTTGGGTGAGCTTTCCACATAGGGTTATCAGTTTTCCTCTGAATAATCCTATTCCTCCCAATGAAGGAATCATAGCAAGCTCCCCTAAAAGTTCCCAAGTTCTTTCTATCATGATATTCACCTGTGTTTTCTCATCCAGAACACAGTCAATGTCGAAGTCTCCTATTCTTGCTTCAATGCACTCTTTTTTTTTTGAAGATCTTTGATAAGCTGATATGTCGGTGGTCATTCAGGGTTTCTTTCATCTGTAGCAATACTTTTTCTGATTCTTTCTAGGGTTCTGCCATAATATCAGTTTCTAGATCTACCTTAGGGTTTTCTTGGTTCATATTCATTCTTTCAACCTTAGCAATCATTCTAGTGCAATCTAAAACTTCATGGTCCATAGCTTTACAATAGAGACAACTAGGTCTTCTACCAGGGCATTCCTTAGCCAGATGTCCCAGTCTTCAGCAATTGTAACAAAGGGTTAATCCTCATTTTCTTTTAAATGATCCCCAACCTTTCCTGTACTGCGCACTAGGATCATAGTAGCTAACTTGCAAAAATTATTTCTAGGATCCTGCATCCATTTGTTAGTCCAACCATTCTCTCTATGCATAGGTATTACGCATATTTTACTATTCTTATTAGATCTACTCATATCAAATCTTCTTTCATCTATTTCTGTTCTAAGACTTTTGCGACCATTGTTTTGATGAGATAGTTCTTTCAGATTCATCACATTGGTTTTTGATATTCGATGTTTCAGACCAAACCAGTGTGGTCCATCATCAGGAAAAGTATTATGACAAGTGTGGTCCATCATCTATCAGTGCCGTAGTTTTCAATCTAGGACCAATATTATCAAACATGCCTAGATCCATACTTTAGAAACAAAAATTTCCACTAATCTTATCTTTAGCACAACACAAAGCTTCCAGATCTAAAACTTTTCACTATTCTTACCTTTATCAGAACACAGAGCTTGCAGATCTTACCTCTTTAAGAAAAAAATCTCACTTTTACCTTTCTCAGAGCACAAATCTTTCAGATCTTACCTCTTTTCTTCAGATCCGACCCTTCTTCTTGGCACAAAGCTTCACAGGTCAAGTGGAATGCTGCGCACTAAGGAAATAGATGTATGCACGGAGCTTTCACTATTTCAGGTTGGATCTTCGCACATAACTTATTCTTCCTTAGTTCCCAGCGATCACAGTTTCAATACCGACAACAGAACTATTTTTTGGCACAGGGATAGACCCAGGTTTCAATGCTAGAACATCACACCAACAAAACCCTAACTACCAGCCCTTTTAGAAACACTTGCGAAGAAGATGAAGTCTCACTTGAGGTAGAGGCAGGGGTGTTTGCATGACTCCAGTGTCTACAACCTTAGCTGGTGTTATCACTCCAAGAAACTCTTAGGGGTTGTAGGCCAAAGATGCTTGGTAACTTAAGAATATGGTAAATTTGGTATGCTTGGATCAATGGGATAACTCAATGGCTAATGAAATGGAAAACTCATCATATATTTGAATAAGACAGTGATTTTAGAAATCAATAATCAGACAAGATAGTTTAAACATGGGATGAAGAATACTAATCTTGATAACCAAATACAACTAAGTGTAGGGTCAATACAAGATAGCAAGAAGTCCTTCAATTCAAGTTTATGAGCTTAATAAAGAGATGACAATCTTTAGAAGCTAAGACAAATTGAAGTAAAGTACAGGAAGATAAGATGCATGAGCAATTCTGATATTGAAGACAAATGAAGACTATGATTCTATTATCAAATAAGAGTCTATAACAGTAGAAAAATGTATCCATGATTGAACCCCCTTGGTTCCTCTTATGTCTTGAGCTTTATAGCTCTACAATACAGTTTTCAGATCCTAAAAGAATGGATCAGATATGCTAAAGATAGAAAGTCAAAACTGATTTACAAAAGATAAGGAATGATCCTCAAAATGAGGTCAATTCCACATTTCATGGTCTTCAGATGATTTAGAATCCCTGTGCAGTGTAGATAAGCCTTCCAAGGCTGTTTGATGACTCTTAAGAAAGATGAAATTCGAATTTGCTAATTTTGGAAAAAACCCTGATTTGTTGCCTCCAAAATAGGTGTCAAAACCTACTTGAATATCTTTTCTAACCCTTTTTCATCAAAAGTGGATCATATATCTGACTCTATAATTCAACATCTATCCATTAAAAGAGTTTTCAAGAGATTCGGATTAGTAAAACTTGGATCTGGGAAAAATTTCACCAAATCTGGCCATCTCAGGTTTCACCAGCTAATTCGCCTTACGATCTGCTAGTTAGTTGGTGAAAGCTCTCCTTTTCAATAGCTAACTGGTTATAATTTCACCTTTTGCATTGGTGAAAGTTCTATCTTGGTCAGAAAGGAAATCTTCAAATTGAGCATACTCTGCCTCCATGGCTACCATCTGTTCTTTAGAATTTGAAATCATAAGTTTGGAACTTATGTGATTGTCTCCTTCTTCAAGAGGTAACTATATTTCTTTCAGATATTAACCTCATTCTTTCAACTACAAACTTTGTGTCCAACATTATTGACAAAGGATTTATTTTCCAGTTTTGAATTCTGCAAGGTATCGATGGTAATCATCTTTCATCTCAAGATAGAATACCTTCGACTCATCAGACGTGGATGAAGAGATAAGATGTGTGTCCAGAAGGCATAGAATACCATCATAAATAGTTCAGGGTTCAGACTCAACCTTGCCTATTCCAGTGAAACTGTACTTGCATTCAAATAATGCAATTGTTTCATAGCTAGGGACTCTGATGATGACGACTATTGATTTGGGTGATATGTGCATCTTCAAATACTCCTACAACATGAATTTTTTACACAGTATTGCATTCCGTCTGCTTCAAATGAGAGATAATAATTTTGACCATTTACTTTAAAGAGTAAGCCAGCTAGGTAGTCAGCTTATTACTTCTTTGGCTGGACTCAAGCCATCCTGTCTCAAATTTTAAAGCCAGTTAGTCATCATATCTATGCCAACAGTCCTCTTCGATTTGCACCATTGCCAAACAACAGTTGAGCCTTTCCTATTAACATACCTCCTTACCATCCACTGCCATTGAGTTTTGAGAATGACCTGTCTGAGGTATTGGTTCTGGAAGTAAATGACGCAAGTGGGAGTCGAACCCTGGTCGATGCTTATCTCAACGGAATACTCGCCCTCGGCATGTGCGGCCTCGATGGTTGCAGTACGTGAAGCATCGTATGAATGCCAACGTAGGTCATCAGTTTGCCATATATAGAACAAAGATTTGAATTTCGAATAGAAATTGAATCACTTTAGGAGTGTCAAACCCATGAATGCAACTGTCAAACTCTGAACCTCTCTGTGACTTTCTTCATGACGCGATTGCATGCGATCTGATGCTTTCACCTGTCAAAACGATTTATAACCAAACTATATTCAACAATAAACATATGTGTGGCCTTTGCATGCGGTCTCATACCTGCATAAATTTTATCAATCCGTGGATGGACAGATCCCACGTTTCACGCAAATCCAGATCTTACAATCTTTGCATATGGCGAGGTTTCATTTGGTAAAATCAAGAGATTGAAATCGGTTTGATGTTGGGATTTGATGACTTGAAATGTGGACTCGATTTATGAGTTGGCCTGGATTGGCACAATGATTGTTCTTGTAATTCCACATTTCGAGCAACCTCTCCGACACCTATTTTCATCTCTCAGGCACTTGGCAGTCTTTGCATACATGAATCTCTCATAACTAATTCGACGAGTTTGGGTGCAAAGTGAACTTGGCACTTAGCGCTGAGCTTTGTATTGGACTATATGATGCTTCCAGCTGGGATTTTTATGTTTTGCGTGATGTTGCTAGTGTTGATTACTGACATGCGTGTTGTAAGAAAAGTTTTGGAATGCAGGTTGAAGACTGAATAACAAAGGTTTGGAGCAATCATGATCAATGAGAGCTGATAAGGAAACTAGAAGTTTAAGACACTGGCCAAAGGCGAATAAAAAAATGAGTGAAACAGGGAGAGAGAGAGATAAAAACTCTCTCAACAAACCAATGCATTTTGATCGCTAATAGTTGGGACACAGATCTGTGACTGTAACACCTTAACATGGCACTTAGCAATTATAGTTCATCAATATCCAGTCTTAGTTTACAATGCAGTTAAACCCTAATTACAGAGCATTGCAGTATTCAACTAGATCTACTATATTCAAGCATTGAGCACATCCACATAGGCCAGATCTAGTATTCATACATACTATTAAGCACATAGCATTAACATATCTATCTACCATTCATCTATATCGAAGCACTAATAAATTTAACATATAAACACATCAATACATCGCACAAAGCAGAGAAAGACAACATGTATGTGGTTCACCCCCACCCTGGGGCTATGTCCACCAACTCTTCATCTTCTTTTATCTTATGCTAATCAATTACATGCACAGAGCCACAAAAACCCTACTCTGTAGAGGACAATATATCTGCTCACCTTGCTAGATCCTCCTTCCCCGGGCTAGGTTATAGCACTAAGCCTCTTATCAATCTCTTACACTTGCTTGCACTGAGCTCTTGAAGCCTCATACAGTATGCAAAAAAGCAATCTCCACTCAACACTTAGCACTTTCGATCACATAGATCGAACTACTTCCTTAACACTTAGCAAGGTATCAAAACACACTTTCCTACATCGTCTGGTTTTCTATTTATACATTACAAATTGGGCCTAAACATGGGTAAACTCATGGGCCGACATTCCCATACTCGTTAAATAATCCCAAATCCCAAAAAAGGGCCTAAAAGGGGCCGAGATCCGATGATCTCTGCTTTGTCTTGCGCTCCGCCTTCGATAGCCTGTCGAAGTCCCAAAAATAGGTCTAACATGACCAAGAATCCTCAAAACTTGGTCAAGGGCCAACAACTTAGAAGCATGAAAATAAAAGAATAGCCAACATATTGCTACCAATGGATCAATAGATTAGTAGGAAAAACATCATAGAGAAAGTCGAGGACTTATGAGTCCCCTCTTCCTCCTTAGGAGGGATATTGAGTCCCCTAATAGAGAGCTCTTCACTCCTTACAATGGAAGAAATGAAAAAAGAAAAAAAACAATGCCTATTCCCTCAAGAGGTGAGTGGAATGGCCTATTGCAATGGTGCTTGAAGGCTTCAAAGAGAAAAGAGGATTCTCAAGGAAGGTTTCTTGCAGCATAACAATACCTTGAAGATCTTGGTTTCTTAGTACACCCATGGATCTTATTTATAGCATTCATACATGGCAAAATGTAATTGGTTCATAGTGTGAAAAGGGGGCCTTTTAGGGAACCCTCTAGCCCTTGACCAACCCCCAAGCTAGATTTCACTCAGATATGAGTGTCAAATCGTGTTGGGGTTTAGACCAGAAGTGGTTGAGGGTCCGAAAGATCCATAAATGTGTCGTTCATAGAAGTAAGCGGATTTTCTCGTACACAGTCACACAATTTGTGCACTGAGGCATGTGTTGGCCTATGCACTATGTGCGCACTCCTTTTGGTGATTATGCACATTTTGATTTTTGACCCCAGTCATAGTTTTTTTCCTTCTTGATAAATTTTAGTGTTGTAGGTGAACTAATTGATGTTGGCATTGCTGTTTTTTCTTTAACCATTTATGTGCAATGTTGTGGACGATTTTTTAGTGATAATAGATGCCCCGTGATGTGTGAGCTTAAGAGCATATGTATAGCTAAAATACATCAATGTTTCTTTTGCTGAGAGTACCATTGTAAGGAAGAATGAAGACAGGAACTGCAAGAGCAATCCGCCAGAGGGAGAGGGAAAACTGTAGGACCCAAACCTTACTCTAGGGAGAAAAAAAAAAATCTATGTGCAAACGAGGTAGGCATGCACCATGCTGGTGTCATGAGACCAAAATGTGAGACTGTAACTGAAGATGTGTGCTGATGTAGATAACTGCAGTGTCCTAGGGGGCAGTTGATAATGACATATGACAATTATGAATGGTGAAAAAAGTCTGAAGTGATGCAAGGACGACTGTAAGAATTGTCGATGACTCGTAAGCATTGATGGCCTAATGAATTTAGAGGTCTTCAGTTGGTATGAAACAAATGCAATAGTCACATGGTAAGACCCACCATAACATGAGAGTTTGCTGACGTCGAATTTTATTGGGGTCAATGAAATCAGAGAGCGATGATGATTCTCTCTGTGTCATCCGAGACTCCTCATTGTAAAGGTAATGAGAGTCAAGATACTGTCTCCCTTCTGGAAACAGTGTTGATGTCAACATGAAAGGAGGCGTGACTCCAAGAAGCAACATGATTCATGAAATCCACTGAGATGATATCAGGTACTGACAGGTAATATGAACGAAGTCAATATGCGGTGAGACTCAATACTACCCTTGGTTGGAGAATTTTGAAGGATGATTGGCAACAACCGTAAAACTATATATAGTGTTAGGGGGACGACTAGATATGGGGTTAAATTGTGCCAGAGGCTAACAAAGTAGACAAACTCAAATATCATGGGTACATGGACTTGGGATACTCGGGGTTTGTGAATGATGTTGTTATGAAAAGAGAGTGGATGCCCCAACCAAGGGAGACATCGGTTGATTTTCCAGGAAAAAAAGAAGGCCATCAAGGGTGATGATGAAAAAGATAAGTATATGCTGAAAACAAACGATTTTTACAATTACCAAAGAAATAAAGAATAATTTGGGTTGAGTATACAAATACATAATCAAGTGCCCTAGTGAAATATGGCTTGGCCTGCTAGGGAACAAGTTTGTGAAAGAAAACTAGTGGAGGGTGGGGGTCCCATGGGTGGGTTTTTGTATTAGGTAAATGGATGGAGGACAATCTGCAGATGGGAAAATTGATGGTGGATGAGATGGAGAGATAATGATACTGCATAGATGTAGTCAATAGAACTGAGATGATATGACCCGGGAGCCCATTGGGAAGGTTAGCAATATGATAAGACTATCTGGACTCCCATCACTAGGGAGTGGAAATCAACATGAGTGTCAAGTTTCCAAGGGGAACTATGAATGGGACAACTCATGTGGGGGAGAGTGCTATTGGGTGACAGTACCCAAATGCAACAGAGGTAAAGGTACTACAGAGCCAGATGTAAGAACCCAATAAGGTACTACAGAGGGTGTGATTGGGATATGAAATTGATTTACAAAGGGAATAATTACATGCCAATGTTGAACATGTATCTGAAGGGTATGTAAGCTTGCAGAACAAGTGCCTGCACACATGAAAACCAAATAAATGACGTGAAAAATATTTGATGATAAAGAACATATAAAAACTATTTGAGAAAATTGGAACATGAGCATGCGTACCTGAACGTAATGTGAGAAACATGTTCCTCTGGGGCCAAGTGAAGATGATGACCCGGGGCATGTGAATGTGTATATGGTGGGACTAGGATCTCGTGGCTGATAATAGATCGGAAAACAAAGGCTCTGGGCTCCTGTAACAGATTGTGGAAGTTGGGAAAAAGAGGCTATATATGGTTGGTGGGACCACAATGCCACCTCATTTGTACCTGTCATTGTTGTTGAGATAATGAGATAGCTGTGAGGAGATTTGGAGATTGTGGGAGTGTGAGGCTACCGATTCGAGAGTGGCGAGAGACAGGTTAATGGTCCTATCCTCTTGCATGATGTGAATTTCCTAGTATGTAGGTAGGGGCTGTACGGAGGGTTGTACAAGGGTTTTTTTTGGATAGGAGCCCACCAGTGCGTGAGAAAAGGAGGAATACCCACACACATGTGCGCAAGTATAATCCCTTTTCCTGTGCATAATGTGTAGCTGTGTTTGACACAACCGCACATGTGGGCACAAGGTTTGGGCACATAGGCACACATGAGATGTGTGTCTTTCTGACTGATAGCCGTGCACACATGCTCAATTGTTTCTCAGACAGCTGCACATTAGTGCACAACTATGAAAAGAACAGGTGTGCACATGTGCACACCTGTCTGAGTGAAAGCCACACACTGTGGGTAAGGCTAAGGGGTTTTAATTTTTGATATTTGATGCTTTTTTCTAGATGATGAGGTTGATAAAGTGATTTTGTGTGGATGCAGGTGATCAACAGACTCCGATAGCAAGATTCCTGTGCACTGGAGAGAGCATGACTACGACTGTTTACGGTAGGCGGTGAGAGCGCAACCGGGTGTTTGAAGATACTTGGAAGCCTACGGGTTGCTCAAGTTCTTTGACTACCCTCTGATATGGTCACAAGAGTTCCTTCTTCAATATCTGATTGGGATGTGGAGCACTGATCTGCAATGCTTCATTGTTAGAGGTGAGTAGCTGACATTCTCGGCCACCGAGGATGTGTATTTCCTGATGGGGATCCCATTCCATGGGATGAACCTTCCTATTGAGCCCCATCTGCTAGGGGAGGATCGAGTATGTGACTTGGCAGCTCGCCAATGCACTGGGTCGAACCCTATCTTAGGTACAATCATCCGTATTGAGGCGATTGATGACCTATTGAAGGAGTGAATTGCTTCTATGGCAGTGAGGATCTACGGATCCTTGGGGACTCAGTGGATCACTGGCGGTTAGCTGAGGATAGTGTAGTGGGTCCTGGATGGGGACCTGTTTACATGGGGTGTGCTTCTGAACACTAAGATGATGGGCCAGGTGAACCAGTGTCAGGGAGAAAACTCTGGTGACTTCATGTTTGGGTCCATTCTGGTGACCTGGTTCCTAGAGAGGGTGCCTCTGTTGCACCCAAGGATTCTTCTCGAGCCCACGAGGTGACAAGAACCATGACTGATGCGGTGGGTCCATGTAATGGTCTGACATGGAGGTGGGGAGGTTGGCCACTATTTCACGTCCACGGTGGAATGAGTGTGGCGATAGATGCCACAGGTGATTTTGAGGTATCCATATGTGGTATGGACTACTGTCACGACCCAAACATGATGCTGCCTCCTGGGGAGGGCTGAGATCAATGAGGTATGTTTTTGTATTATGGTTGTATGTTTTGTGATTTCGATAGATAACATTGATTAGATATGTATATATGGATGTTGACACTATCTTTGGTGTTTTTTTGCAGATGTGGGACCCTGAGGCTGAGAGGCAAAGGTGGTCCGGGAGCTGGCTCACCGGGGGCCAGTGCAAATGGCGCTTGCAAAGATGAGGGTGGGACATAGGCGGTGACGAGACAATGCTAGTGATGGACCAATGAGAGAGCCACATACAAAGTTCGGGGTGATGTTGGAGGATCTGCGTCGATGCTTTGAGCAGGTTCTCTAGGGTGTACTGAAGGGCATGTGGGCCTACGTCCAGGACGAGGAGGTCCTGGAGCAGTGCGTGGGAGTTCGAAAAGAGTGGTATACCTTGATCCATCGAGCATCAGTGGCGGGGGCATCGATGAATGGTCGGCTGCCTCCTAGACCTGGAGGGCCCCTAGCTGGTGGGGTGCCTCCGACCGATAGAGGACCTGGGGGGGAGCTCTGGGGGCACCTTAAGTGTCGATTTTTGTATATACAGGTTTGGGAGCCCATTTTTTGTATTGGGTAGTTGATACCCACTGTTGTAGTTGATACCCACTATTGTAATCATAGGGGTGGGGGGGATACATGAGCCTACGAGAAATTTGTACATGTATATTTTTGTAAACACTTATGACACTTGATTATATATATATATGGATATATTTTGGATCATTCATGTGTCTATGTGTTATGTTTTAATGTATGATGTCGTTTCTATGTGTTGTGACAAATGCATGGCGTTATGTATAAAATGATGTTTAATGTGATAAATGCCAATCTAATACTAGGTTAGCCATGTGCTCTGCTACTTGTTTGAGTTGTCTTGGAATATGTGTGAATGTGATTGAATCAAAGTTGCAAGATAGGAGTCAAACTTGCAAGTATTTGTGAAAGAGGCAACGATCGTGAACATGATATACATTTTTGAGCTGCAGGACGACAAGCTAGGAATCTAATAGAACACTAAAGTAATGAATGTGGTGGTGACTGGCTTCAATGAGCAGATGAATGATGACATCCTATTCAGATTGGTTGTTGGTGGCCGAGCCCAAACATATGCCACTGGAGTAGAGGAGGACATGTGAGGGAGTATAGATAGCCCAAGCGACTGAAGCAAGATCTGGGTCCAACGGCTAGCACCGCCAGTGTAACCGATGTGGTAGGTTGATGGATGATGCATATTTAAATAACATAGATGATAGATCAGACATAAGGAGTGGTGGCGGAAAACAAGACTAAAAACTCTACAAATGTGTACAAAGAAAATCCTAAGGTAGGATGGCTACGCTCAGGCATAAAAATTCTTCAAGTACAACCCGTTGACGGGTTCTTTGAGAGGGTAGACTTATGGAGAGCCTAAGATGTAGGCGCCTTTAGTGAGACAATGTTGGATGATGTAGGGTTCATGCCATAATGACTCGAATTTCCCATGGTCGAGAGTATCATAGGCGATATCGTAGGCTAAAACGAGATCAACTTCATTAAATGAGAGAAGGTTGACATGGCGGTCGAAGGTGGCTTTGGACCATTTTTTAGTTGCCTCATTGTTTTGTAATGAAGATCGATGATCTTCAACAAGTGACTCTAAGGTCATTAGGCGTTGTTCCATTGGAGCAATGTCAGGTAATAGCTCAATGGCAGTGCGTAATGTGGGGATTTCACACTCGATAGGGAGGGTGGATTTGATCCCATGGATGAGGTGGAACAGTGTAAAACTGGTGGTCGTTTTGACTGTTGTGTGATAAGCCCATAACGTGGAAAACAACATATGATGCCAGTTGGTCTTATGTTTGATAAAAATATGTTGTAGCATGGTTTTGAGGACTTTGTTGACAACATCGACTTGTCTGTTGGACTGAGGGTAGTATGGGGAGGCAAACTCATGGGTGAAGCCTAACTTTGAGGAGAGTTCTGCAAAGATCTCATTCTCAAAGTGATTACCATGATTGGACACTAGCTGTAGTGGGACTCCGAACCGAGTAATGACTTGGTTGAAGAAAAAACATGTTGCTATGTCAGCGGTGTTGTTAAATGTGCGCATGGATTCGACCCATTTGGTAAAGTAATCTACTGCTACGATAATTTTACTTGTGTCCATTACTGGATGGAGGATGGAAAGTCATGAAGTCTATGGCCCATTTACAGAAGGGGGTGGCTGTGATGACTGGATGTAGAAGAGATAGTGGTGCTCATGCTTTGTTTGCATAAATATGACATTTTTTTCTTCGCTTGACATCATGGATGCAGTCATGAAACAACGTGGGCTAGAAGTACCCTGCTCAAATGATTTTTTAGGTGGTGGACATATGCAAGAGGTGACCACATTAAGCGCCACTGTGGAAATCATTCAAGACTCTTTCAGCTTCGTCGATGGTAAGACATCGCCGAATAATAGTGTCAACCACGCGTCGATAAATAATGCCTCTGATGAGGAGGTATCGAGGGGCCTGATGGTGAAGGTGTCGATGATCATCTAGAGAGAGATATGAGACCCAAAATTTTTATTGCGAAGGTAGATGAGGAGGTCATCATATGAGGGGTCATTAGAGGGGATGAAGAAGAGGTGTTCGTTGGGGAAATCCTAATTGATGGGGGAAGCTTTAGCGTTTAAGGAAAAAGCCATAATGAGTTCGGCTAGGATGAGAGATTTCTTGCTTTCAGGAGTAGAGAACTCTAGATCGTATTCCTGGAGGATGATGATCCATTGGGAAAATTTTCCATTAATATGTCGTCGACTAAGAAATTACTGCATGGGGATAGAATCTGCTACGACCTTGGTGGTTTGAAGTAGGATATAATGTCACATATTTTGGACTGCGAGGAAAATTGCTAATGCTAGTTTCTCATCATGATTATACTTCAAGGGTGGCCCTGAAATGTTTTTACTGATGTAGTAAATGACATGTTGATGCCCTTCATCCCCTAATTGGACGAGGACTTCTGCTACTAAGAAAATTGAGGATGATAAGTAGAGGATGTAATCGCGATCATAGTCTGGGGGACTAATCAAAGGGGCATTGGATAAGGCCTCTTTTAAATCATCAAAATTTGTTTGAGCATGTTTTTCCCATCGAAATAGGATATCATGTCGCAATAAGTGGAGAAAATCATGCGCGCGAGTGATGTAGTCTGGGACAAAGCAACATAAAAAGTTGGCTTTGCCTTGTAGGCTTTGCAGTTGGCGTAAATTCCTAGGTGGTGGAATTTTTGTGATAGATTGGACCTTGGGGGGGTCCACCGTGATGCCATGTTGGGAGACAATAAACTCAAGGAGGCATCTGACAGTGATGCAAAAGACACACTTGAGGGGGTTCAAGCGGATATTGTACTGGCAACATCGTTGGAAAACAATGCGTAAGTCGTCTAAATGTTGAGTTTGTTACACCTCAAAATTAGTCACTTCAATAGTGTCGCAAGTGTCGTCATTACAAGTGTTGTAAGTGTCGCATCTTGTCTGCAAGTGTCGCATCTTGACTACAAGTGTTGCAAGTGTCAAAAACATCATACTGCCATATTGCCCATGTCGTGCCTCTAATGACATCACAAAGACACTTAAGACACCCCAAAGACTAGTTTTGAAGAAGAGTAGTCACTTGACAGGGAGCAAAAACCATTTTCAACTGAAAGAACCACTAAAAAATGGATTTTGGAGAGGAGCGCTCCCCTACCCATTGTCAGGGAGTGCTGGTGCCCCCTAAGCCTCTTTCGGGGAGTGTTTGAGCACCCTGTGCACCCTTTTGGGGGAGTTCTACCCTTGTCTGAGCAAGTTTTGGGTTTGTTGAGACAAATAAGGGAAGAATCCATCAATTCCTGAAGGTAGTTGGATTCAAATAGATGGTCAAGGTATGATCTTAGGGAATATCCTCAATTGAAGGAGAGGAATCCTCAACTTATCCCAAAGATCTCTCAAGTGGTTGGGCCTCTCCAAGGTTATATAAGGAGGCCTCCTCATGGTGAAAGGGGGGATGGAGATTGAGAATTACATCAAACTTATGATCTCATGAGTAAGATGTCATCAAAGCGATCAATGTAGATTACTTGAGAAAAAGGGTTGGACAAAGAGAACTGGAAGGAGCTGTTGCACCTTCATCCAAAGGATTGTAAGTACTTTTACTTGTTCTCATTAATAATCAATGCTTGGCCTATTTCTTTCAAACCCGTGCTTGTTCCATATGAGTTTGTCTGTAGTAGATGGATCTATGTTTGAGCTAATCTCAGTAGAGTAGGAAGACTTTTGTACCTTTGTTTGTTTCAATGGACCTATCAGGGAGCTCAAGATCAAAGCTCAGCCTAGACTTTGCAAGGACGAACGTCGCTAATAAGGTACATATATTTCTCCTTCTCTTTGATTTATTAGCTTGATTAGATATAAAAAGAATTTAGTGTCCATGTTAATCACTTTTCTGTCTTGGCCTTAGGAGTCTAGATACCAAGAGGGAATTCACTTGTCCGCAGGGGGATTCACCTACAACAGAAATTGGCGACTCCACTGGGGAGGAGCTCTAATTTTTGTTTCCATTCCCAGATCTTACTTTGTCCCTTTTACCATTGATTTTATCTTATCCATATTGTCATGTTGATTCTTAGATTTGTTTGATTGCCTCTTTATGTCATCATGATCACCCTGATTGACTGAATTTCCTTCATTTTTTGAGTTTCTGGGCTTTTTTCTGAGTTTTTGGAGCAGAGCGCTCTCCCCCTATTGTTGTCAGAGTGCTATCACTCCCCTTTAGCCTTACACGGAGCGCTGGAATGCTCTAGTTCCCCTTACACCAGAGCGATACCCCATTTTTGTGAGAAATTCTCCAGAATTTTCATCTTCTGAAGCTATTTCTTGGTTTTGGCTTTTGCTTAGGGTCTCATACTCTTAGTCCATCTTGGTATTGGCTTTCAAACACCCTTATTTCTGAGAATTCATCCTCTTTTGTTTGGGAATTTGGCATTTTATTTCCTTGCCTTGAAGTCACTCTTTGTCTTCGCTGACCTAGAGTTAACTTGTTGTTTTCTTCTCCTTTATCCGACTAAGTGGAAAATTTTGTGAGGAAATCCAAAGGTCTGTGATCTTTTTCATTTGATCTTTGAGGTCAAATTTCCATATTTTCTCTTTTGTTTGAGGTTTTTTTGGTTCTTGTTTGTAATTTGGTTATCTTTGTCCTTCTTGTCTATTTCACGATGAGAGTGTATTTTTTTTTTTGTGTGAGATTTGCTTCTGATTGTTCAATCCTGCAGACTGATTGACATTTAGAAGTTTTACATTTGATTCTCATTCACATATAAGAAAAAGGACATATTTTAGTGATTGGTTTGGATATTAGAAGGAATTTATGAAATTTTTAGCATTGCATTGGATTTCATTGAGAAGCACTTGTATAAGGAAATTGCATCTTAGTGTTTTATAATGAAAACAACTTTCTCTCTTTCCCTTAAATAGCCATTCATCGAAAGACAAGATTGCTTATCATTTTCTTGCGCATATTTTTTGGGAATTGAGTCATCATACCATCAGTTTCATTGTCATGCACCCTTTGAGAAAAGAACAACCATAAAATCAACGCTAATTAAAAATTATCTAGAACATTTTGTTTTTAGGATCTTCCACCAATATTAGACTAGGATTAGCACTTTGGATTAGGCTGTGAGTACAAATCTCCAAAGTTTTCAAAACGAACATTAGTATCCTGAGATAGGGAGAGTCAAATCTAATTGTCTCATAGGATTTCTGGGATCCCCCTCTCACACAGGGGTTACACACGAGGTCGCATTCGGGTGAGCTACGTAGAATCCCTCCATGGTTCAACTGTTTGTAGTGGTCGGATCGTATATTGGGGGTCACTTGAGGGTATACCCACGATTATGTGTGGGAGGCTCTCGAGTTGATTTCAGACTTGTTATCCTACCCATATGTTCGTATCAGACTGTCGACTGTACCCTCCTAGGGGCGAGTTGGTGTCCTTAGTTTCCATAATCCTTAGGTACTTACACGAGGTGACAGTGAAGGGAAGTCTCACTGTACCTGGAACAGACATTGGTCAAACTCACTCGGGCTCCTTGGAGGGTAAATCCACATGTTCGTGCCCTTTTCGTCAATGTGTGAGCAACAAGTGCTCACTTACATGCCTAGTTGGGCTCTCCTAGTCATGACAACTGTAATGCAAAAGGTTAGAAAGA
>JASDQU010109428.1:9914-39844 GCA_032191745.1 Picea mariana
ATATATATATATATATATATATATTATTTTGTTGTTTTTTTAACCTTTTTAAAGTGTTTTTGGTCATAAATTTATTTTTTTTACCTTTTTTTTTTAATTTTTAATTAGTTTTTATATATAATTTTTTTTTTGTTTTCAGTTTATTAAGTTTTTCTTTATTCATTTTTTAATATAAATTTTCTTTTAAATTTTTTATTTTATTTTTTACTAAATTCAATTGTTTTCCTTTTCTTAGTTTTCTTAGTTTTTTTAGTTTTTAATTTGTAAAAAAAAAATCAATTTATATTTTTTTGTTAAAAATTCAAAAATAGTGTTATTTGACTACAATTATTTTCTATGTATTGAAATAAAGGTAAACAATGTGTTAAAAATGATGTTTTCCACTATATTTTAAAAGTATGGGACTATAAATTAATTAAGAAGACACAATTATAGGAAAAAAATTAATTTCAAAAGTAAATAGTAAAAAATATTTTTAAGATTGAAATAAGCATGGAAAAATGACTAAAAAAACAGTTGAAAAAAAATTTAAAAAAAATGAAAATAGATGAAAAATAAGCATTAAAAAAAATATTGTGGAAATATTATGGATCAGAAAATTTAAAATATCAAAATACCACCTAAAAACGGAATGGGGGGTTAAAAAATGAGACCCTTGAAAAAATGAGAACTCAACAAAGTTATCGTTAAGTTGGTAATATTGTTAGGAAGAATCTATATATCAATGAGATACAAACTCTTTTGATCACAGTGACAGTGAAACAAAAGTGATTATCTTCATGGCCTTAGAAACATATTTTGATGAACCAGAAAATAAGAGCACAGATTCAGGAGAAGAAGGAAATCCCGGGATTGAAGTGAAAGAGGATCTTGAAGAAAGACTCATCAATGCCTTAGAAGAAATAGACAGACTCAAATAAAATAATAGAAAGTAAGAAAAATAATCGTATAAATATGAAGAGGAGGAGCATGATCTCAAAGAAATAGAGAAGACAATTATCATCCTAAAGGCTCAATTAGAAGAGGAAAAAAGGATAGAAAAAGAAGTGAGGAGTCAGCTAAAAGAAACAAAAGAAAACTGTGAGAAGCTAAAGGTTGAAATTGATTCCTTAAGAAAGGAACTAGAGAAAAAAATTGATCATCTGAATAGAATCTTGAAGTTTAAAAAGAGTACAAAAATATTAGATAACATTCTCAGTTAGTAAAGGCCACCATCTTTGAGGAAAAATCTTCGTTATGACTACAATCATAGGACCCTTGAAAAGGATGCAAGCTCTAAGTCATCAAAAAAGAAAATTGAAAGCTATGCAAATGTTCTTAAGAGCTCAAATCACACTGAATATAACCACAGGGAATGAAATCATGACAAGAAAAATACTAATTTTCCACTCAAGAAAGATAAGAACAAGTTTAAAAGAACTGCTCCATTAAGAATACCCTTAATAACTAGGTATCAAAATCTCTTTCTTAGTTATTATCTTTCTTGCAAATATTTTTTGCCACAGGGTAGTAGATTGTAAATCTTATGGAATAAGAAATTGTATGAGAGATAGGAGTAAAATCTCTTACAAGAATTAAAAGGATATCAAGACTAGAGGTTTTCGTGGGGCTATTGATAGAATCTACAATCCATTTTCTCCCCTACATTACAAATTTGAATGTTACAACTGCAACAACTATGGACACATAGCATGAGACTGTAGAAGAAACATGAATTTTTTTTCTAGACAAGGATATAAAAAGGTATGGAACAGAAAACATGAAAAAGAAAACAAGGAAGAATATGAGATCGCTTGGTATGCACAAAACAAAGAATATAATTCTGTCACCAAACAAAATAAAGATACTACAAAAGTTTGGAAGACGAAACAACAATGAGAAGAAAATACATCTATGTTGGTGCAAACTGCATTCCTAGAACAAAATGAAATCTCAAGTCATAGAATCAATGGACCAAAGTTTGTAAAAGGTATGACTAGGAAAATTATTTCATGTAGATATGGGGTTGTTTATCTTAATTCCAATCAGACCAAGGTAGTAAATCAACATACTAAAAATATGTGTGATGAGAACTTGATGAAGGAGGTAGAAGAAAATGATAATTCAAAAGATAAGGAGATAATTTTGAAAATAACGAGACATGTAGGAAAAGACTATGAAGTTGACAATAAAGTTGTTATGGGGGAAAAGGAACTAGTCCTAAATGATGGGATAAGAACGTTGATAAGAGAAAGAAAACAATGATTGATACCAATTTAAGCAATCACAAAAGAAGATTTCAAAGAGAGCCTTTAAGCATCCAAAGTAGATCAACCAAGTAAAGAATCCAACAAGTTTGAAGCAATCCATGAAGGTATGATAAAGGAAGTTTCATTATTTATTCCAGTTATAATGAAAATGGCATATGAAAAAGTAGTGAAAAATAAGAAGCCTCCCAAGACACAAGCCTGTGCAAAGGAAATGATGAATCTCTTGATGAATTGGATGTGAGAATTTGGAAAGACTAGATCCTGAAGAAATATTGGAGTTGCTTGGAGAAATATATTTTCATGATGAAGATAAGAAGTTTGAATATCCCTTAGAATTTATGAAGGCATACGACAACTTGAAGAATCAAAGGACATGGAGATGTGATAAGTTGTATTTGGAAAAGAAAAATAGAATGGAAGGAAAGATCCAAAATGATAAAGAATTTATCACAGAAAGTAAATATATGAGTCTTTTGGTTATGTATTCCAATTAGTTGGAATAAGAGGATAGTTGAGAAATAAATATTTAATGTTGATACCTAAATATGTTGAAATAAGAGTTCCCCATTAGAGTTGATTGTATAAAATGAATCGTTATGTGAAAAAACATTGATGAAGATGATGTTACCAAAAGGATCATGCAAATAAATAACAAGAATATAATGAAAGCTCTATGGAGGAAAGAAAGGAGGTTATTGGATGTAGAGAATAAAATTAAGAGTACACTGTAAGGGGGAAAATATCCCTTTGCCATTAATGTCAAAGGTGGAGAGTACAGAGGAAGAGTGATATTTGTAGAAATAAAGACTCGTAGGAATCAATCAAATTAGATGAGAGAAACATTCTGTAGACTAAAGGAGTACTAAAATGAGTAAGTGTTTCCATCAATGACATACCAAGATGACTAAGTGTTGCCATGAATGATGAAGGAGGAGATTGTTGGAAATTGTGTTTTCATTTATTTCAAAGGAAGATATGATTGTGACAATAATGGATGTCATTGATAGAACAGGTAGGGGGAGACTAGTTGTTGTCAATTATAGGGGCAGACTATGAATGTCTCTAAAATTGATGATCTTTTGTGTATTCAATTGTCATTAAGGTTAAAGAAGTAGACAAAGGAAGTCGAACAAGGCAGAGGAAACATAGAATGCCCATGTGTGATGATGAGCATATTTGTAGGTGACTATGCATTGTTGAGATTCTGCAAGAAGCTATGAGAGTTTACTGTGCAAGAATAAGACAACTAGAATTATTTTGGGTTGCATAAAGTTGAAGAAAATGGAGATTGGAAGTTGGACGAGATGTTCTCCAAATAGATGACTAGATCAAGGATATAGAAGAACTAGCACCAAGAAATCTGAGAGTGCAAACAAAGCTTAAGCATAGTGGTAGGTATGAGAAATGATAAGCTTGGCAAAGGAAGATCTTGGTGGCCTGATTGAAAAATTGACGAAACTGACATATCCCACATATACATGGAATTTTGTGCTCAAATACTTTATAATGAAAAACATTGTTACATAAATCCAAATGTGAATGAAAGATCCATGGAACCATGTGAAAAGAAATATGTTTTTTGTTATGGGGCCCAGTGTATTGGATATTGAAGATCAGAGCATTAGCATGGTGGAAAAACCTGTGGGGTTTTGGCGGCCTGATACACCGATGACCTAATATCAAAATATCGAACACTAGAAGAACAAATTGTATGTATAGTTTCAAAGTCTCGGGGGACCGATACTCGATATGCAAGCTCATATGCGACATCAACAACCATGTCAGAACCACTAAAAGGCCACATCATCCACCACGTAAGTAGCCAAGACATTATGGAAATCCACATAGATTCCATGTAAGACCTAGATGTCATGTAAAAGCCACATCAGCTTCCATGTCATATTGGTATACCGAATATCTGATGAATGGTCAAATGTGAAGTGTTAAAGTTTTGGGGGCTCGATGGCCCGATAGTCTGATGGCCATGCCAAGGCCACGATAAAAACCACAACAAAGCCACGCCATCCAATACACGTGAAAGGAGTACACATGGAGACCATGTCATCTGACACATCATATTGTATACTGAAAGAATGAAGGATCAATGATGTGTTGTAGTCCCAGAATCCCGATGTCTCAGTGGTTCAGTAGTTTGATATCCCAATGGTGGGGCCCAACATGTCGGCATACCAAATATCGGATGAATGGTCGAATGTGAAGTGTTAATTTTTTTGGGACTCGATGGCCCGGTAGTCCAATGGCCATGTCATAGCCACGATAACAACCACGAAAAATCCACACCATCTAGTACACGTAGAAGGAGTCCACATGGAGAACATGTCATCTACCACATCATATTGCATATTGAAAGAATGAAGGATCAATGGTGTGTTGTGGTCCTGGGAGCCCGATGGCTCAGTGGCTTGGTAGCTTGATATCCAATGGTGGGGTCCAACATATTTTCATACCAAATATTTGATGAATGATTGAATATATAGTGCTAAAGTTTCCAAGGGCATGATATCCTCGTATCCCAGTGGTCTGAAAACCCAGTGATGCGGTGAATAGATTAACAATTGTGATTTAATAAAGAATTGATTGGATGGCTAGGGTGTAATCAAGGAAAATGTGCAAGGTTGAAGTCTCTAGGGCTCGATGGGATGACACCCCAATGGGTTGATGAGCCTAGTGGGTTGGTAAGTTCAATAGCCTCGATGTCTGATGAACTAGATTGACGGTTGAGATTCGACCCTTCGATGATCGGATGACCAAGTTAAGATTTGTGATGATCGAAGAATAGATCAATGGGCGATATTGAATCAGGGACTATATCGGATGATGACTGAGCATCGATGACGTGGTGTGTGTTTTGGTGGGCAAAGAGTAGATAAATGGTCACAAGTTAATCCCAGACTAATCAGATGGCTTTTGAGCGTCAATGTTTGTAATGTGAACAAAGAAGAGGATAACATGTGAAATAAAAGGTGTTTTATAGCCTGATTTTGAGGAAAGTAAGAGGATTAATAGATGACCTAATAAACATGGTTTTCTATATGTGGTCAAAATCTTGGATACATGGGGTCAATATAAATAATGGTGCCTTGATCATTTTCCAAGGTGTGAGTGTGAGAAAGAGTGTATGGGAGAGTAAGAGAGTTTAGGATCAAAGGTTTTCATGTCATGAAAAATGGAAGAAAGAAGAATATAACTATCTAAGGGTGGTCGGGAGGTTCCAACTCTCTCTAATATCATGAATTTTTTCATTAATGTAAGTCTTCTCTTTGAACAATATCACCATCCTCATCTTCTCATAACTAGGCTATATATATCCTTTGGGATGGTTGACCAAATGATTAACCATCTCATTCCAATAAGGACATTTAAAAACATTAAATGGAATTCCATTAGAAAAGAAAAACCTTCCCACTGATGTATCAATGTTTGTATGCCCTTTTACATCCCATCTAGTTGGAGTCCATGGTTTTCCAACATACCAACACTACTCGGTTGAGATTGATTTCCATTGGGAGTAGGAGCAAGAGGTTTTTTCAACTTTTCAACATCATCATAATTTTTTAATAATGATGAATTCTCTGAAACAACAATTTTAATGCATAGTTTTACTTTCTCCTTATTTCCAACCCTATTTAAATGCCATATGACGTGTAAAATCTCCCCTCATAAGAGAAAACCAAATATTTTGACCTAGTTGACCCACCCACTTTATTTTATGTATGGATGTATTTTAAAATTTCCCACAACCTACTTTCAAAAGTGTTTTTGGCTATTAGATATTCCTTTGACCATGTACTTGTTTTGTTGCTTGAAATTTCTAGATATAAACTAGATTGGTGTTGATATTTGACACTATTTTCTATCATTTCAACTTTATTAGTCCTTAATGATGGGTGGGGTGCCCACTTGAATTGTTGGATATTCCATAAACTTAGACATAGTTTATATCCAAAAAGTTCAAGCAACATGATGACTAACTATGATAACATACACACTCATATTTTAAACCTCTATGGGTACTTGTTTATCTTGGGGTAAGGGATGTCATGTTTCATTATGTTATTGATTTATTTGGGATTTCTTCCATTAAATTTTCAAATTAAAATAAAATGTAAGAATTCCATTAATATATTTTAATCAACTATTTTTTTGAATAAATACAAAAATAAATGCAAATCTAAGATTTGAATATAAATATAAATGTATTTATTATTTGTTAACACAATAAATAAATAAATATCAATACAAATATATTTATTATTTCTTAACACAATACAAAACAAAAACAATTTCATTTCATTTCCTAATGACTTAACTTAATTTCATTTCCTAATAACTTAACTTAATAAGAAAAATGTCATGGTATAAAAAATTAGTGTATCTTTGACCTCATAATTATTTTTTCTTTAAAAAACATTAAAGTAATATATACACAACATACAATATTAAAAATCTATTCAAATATAAATTCCATTCCTAAGTTACCCAAATGGGGTGCCAATGAGGAGAGGGTTTGAGAACTATGACATCCTTAAACCATGTGGATGGATTGTAACATCGATTCAAGAGTGTTGATTTAATGGAAAGGATAGGGGTTGCCAGGAGGTTATTGTCCCATGGTGGTATTAGTATAGTAATGCTCTCATTCCTAGACCTACACACCCATGAAAACAATGAGCAAATAATATAGGCCATTATGTTTTTTTTTTAAAGAGAGGAGGTCGTGAGGTTGCTCCTATATATTTATGAGTATACAAAAAATGAAAAGATTCTGATTTTTATTGTAGTGTTGGTAAAAACAAAACATTTTTATAATCATTAAAGATTATTTAAAAAATAGTTATTACTATTATTTTTTAAAAGTTCAAAGTTGATATCTCACTCTACATAATCCAATAAACAGTAACAAGCCCCTCAGAACTTCACTCAGAACTCCACTCTCACACAAATTCTTTTTAAGAAATTATAATGTTCAGTGCGGAAATTTCTGGAAAGTCTTGGTGCACAATTCACAGTAAAAAATAATTAAGTCGAAAGACATACACCTATTGGCAATGAGCACAATTAATCACCTTTTAATCTAAAATTATAATCTGATGGCTAACAATTGAAGATGCTGGCATATTCTTAATCGTCCTCCCAAAACAATGAATGTGATTTCTTCTTCATAACTTCCTTGTATTTTTGAATGCATCCGTTAACCTGTTTACCTTTTAACATTTACCTAATCATATTAAGAAATTACTGTAGCACTATATGATTGCCACGTTTGAATGATTAAACTTTAGATTTAGCAAGCTAGCTGTAGACGCTCATTTTCTGGTTATGCATTTCATTTTCTGGCTGTGTGTTTCATTTTCTGTCCACGCCTTTCGACATTCATCAACCACAATTTTGAGTGACTATGCTAGTACTTATTCTACTTTAAATTTATACGAAAGGAATGCCCAAAGGATGTGGAGAACTCGGTACATCTTGTGTAATCGAATGAGACAACATAAAATTATGAAGAAGTGAAAAACAAATCTCATAATCCTACTCGAATATTAAAAGATCTGTCGCCACTAGGACTTCTTAATCGAATGAGACAACATAAAATTATGAACAAGTGAAAAACAAATCTCATAATCCTACTCGAAAATCTCATAATCCTACTCGAATATTAAAAGATCTGTCGTCGCTAGGACTTCTTAAAAAACCAATCCGTTTCATCATTACGCTAAAAGGCATATACCTATTGGAGATGGGTATAATTAATGATCTTTTAAGAAAAATTATAATCTGATGGCTACACATTGAAGATGCCAGTATATTCTTAGTCGTCCTCCAAAATCAATGAGTCAGATTTATTGTTGATAACTTCCTTGCATTTATGAATGCACCAGTTAACCTGTTTACTTTTTAACATTTACCTAATCATATTAAGAAATTACTGTAACATCATATGATTGCCAAGTTTAAATAATTAACCTTTGAGATTACCACTTTTAGCAGGCACTCCTTCAACTTCATTATTGGAAATTACAAGCCACGTTTTCATACTATCATGGATTTAATCAACTGTCAACGCATTTCCTCTACCTCAGATTTCCTCAGCTGTAAACCTTTCGGCGTTCACCAACCGCGAGTTAGCGGCTGTGCTAGTCACACATCTCTAGAAAATCCACGTTTCATCTTCTTTTTCGATGAAAGCAACAGGCTTCTTCAGATCCCTACTAATGATAGGGTTGGGAATGGGAGGTATAGTTTATCTAATAAACCCCCCCTCCGATAGGAGGGGAGTTTTATTAGATAAATTATAATATAATTTATCTAATAAAGCCAGATACATCTCTGGAAAATCCACGTTTCATCTTCTCTTCTGATGAAAGCAACGGGCTGCTTCAGATCCCTACTAATGATAGGGTTGGGAATGATAATGCATGGAGGTAGATTAAATTAAAGAAGGAAGCTGACCTTTTCAGCCCAGGCGGCTCAAAGGATGGTCATCTTCTCGTGGTAGAGGCACGTCCGGTGCTGCTGGTTGGTGACGTAGCCGAGCCTGGATCAACAGCGTAGGAAGGAGGGCTGGAGGCAGGAGCCTCTGTGGTCTTTGCAGGTGCAGCAGTGGCTAGCCCCTTAAGAAGTGGAGAAGGGAATGGCGGTTGGAGAGGAGGATGAGCTTGGCAGGGTGGCGACTTTAGAAAGGTAGAGGCCAGTGAAGTTGTTGTGGTGATTTAACCGGGGAGACCATGGATGCAGGTGATGGTGTGAGAGCCTTTAACATACAGGCGGAGCTCATCAATCCCAAGATGATAATGAAGCAGAGAAGTGCATTGAACCCAACCATATTCTTTGAGTCGCCGTTGTCGAATAATACTAGTGCGAATTCATCTTGAAGTCTCCTTAAGCAATCAAATGTACATCTTGAAGAAGTGTATCTTCCCTTTCTGCCTCATGTTGGATAGGAAATTCGAAGAACGAAGAATGAGGGTGCATGCAAAATCAATTAAGCATGAAAAAGTAGATAGATGCACAAAAGAAGAAAAGATAAGAATGTAAATGCAACATGCAAGCACAAAGATAGGAAAAACATGCCCGAACAATGAGTTTCCATGAATTGTAATCATGATTTGTCATAGGGTTTTGGAATAAGTGAACATGGTTTTGAGCCCTAAATTCTATGTATAAATATGTAATGGGTCGAGTAGAATAGGTTGTTTTTGTTTAAGGCTGGAAGTTTTTTCTATTGAGACAATAGATTGAGGATGAGAGAGAGCCTATGTTTGATTATTTAGGGATATTTTTGCATAGAGAGGCTTGCACTACAAAGTGGCTAGGCAAGATGGGGAAATACGTCATGATGTATCTATTGTAAGCGCAGTGCGTAATCTTGAGATGATTGCACAAATAATAATAAAGAAGCCAACCATTATGGACGTAGCTCGAAGATTGGGTGAACCATGTTAAATTATGTTTCAAAATGTCTTTTTATGTGATTGTTCATTAATGTTATATTTATGCATAACTAGATCGATATCTGTGGAGTAGATAATTGATGTGCAGTAAAGATGAATGTTACATTGAATAGTTTATGTTGTATTTTGTGTCACAATGATGTTGAATAATTGAAGTTTACTAATTAATCAAGGGAAACATATACATAATGTTGCACACAGGGTAGATAAGTAAGAATGAACATGATGATATCCTCCCATCCTTTCATCCCTGCATAAACTTGGTTCCTTTAGCCCCAATAGATGCCCTGAGTGAGAATTCACTTGCATGCAGGTGATGATGAAAGGGACAATGTCTATAGGATTTGTTGGTAGAATTAACTAAACCTAGGTTCTTACAATAACATGTCAACAAATGGTTATGTCATTGAGACCTAGAATCCATGATTGAGGAACGTTTTCGAGGCTAACTAAGAAAGATATCACTGAATGGATAGAAAGGAAGGAAGGAGAATTTTCTTAGAAAGAAAATAGAAACCCTTGGATGAGAAATGAGCAATGGATGCAAAGGTATGTGTACATAGAGCTGCATGATGTTTTCTTTGGTGAATTTTCGATTATCTTAACTGAGTGGTTAGAAATATTAGTGGAGAATACTGGAAGGTAATGAACCACAACACCGAGGAACTAGACTCTTGAGTTGGTAAGATAGTTGAACTTTGTAAGTAATAAGACTTCTCTCGCAGTTGATTTCTAGTTGAACAGTATATTGGGAGGTTATATTACGAAATTTGCAATAGATTGTACATAATCATATATTGTTGTAGAGAGGTATTTCTTCAAGGGTCCACGTAGAAGGTTTATGAAATCATTGGGTACCTGGATAAATATTTTGTTGTGCAAAAAGTGCATGATGATGATGGAGTTTGATTTCTAAGGGGCTTCATGCACATAGGGTAATCAGGGGAAGCCCATAGAATAGTGTGAAGGTAGGAAATATTGAAGGAAGAAATGAAGAAGGAAGGGAGGGAGTGAGGATGCAGAGAAATGAAGAAAGTGTATTAGAAGAGGAAGATGATTTTGGAGTACTACACACTAGAAGAAGGTACAAGAGGCTGAACACTGGGTCTAAGAAAGGAGATCCACGTAGTGAGCTTGAGGGGAGAGAGCCCTACGTAATAATATAGATCATAAAAATATCGTACATAGAAGGAGAGGAAGATCATTCTCAGTTCAGTCCTATAATAGAAGAGTCATTACTCCCTACTTAGACTAGATCCTGTGTTGATTCCACGATCATGTGTGCATCACCTAGATCAAAAGAAACAATTGAGAATTTGTGAAAATTACTTATAGTTAGCAAGGAAAGATAAAGTAGCAGTATCCAGAGAAATGGAAGAAGTGCATTGATTTAGAATTAACCAACATCATCGAGGGGAGGTACTACACAAAGAAACATGGCAAGGTTAGAAAACACACTGAGATTGCTTGAGTTATAAGGAGTTGGGTCGAAGGACCCATAACAATACATATTCATATGTAAGACACTTTGGGTTGTGAAGAATGTCCAGGATGAGGTTGTAAATATTGTGCAGTTGGAAACAATATTTATGGGCCACACATTAGTTTGGTATATGAAATTGCATAGTACCACACCTATAGGACAAGAAATGACGTTAACATAAATTATACAAGCATTTTTGAAAGACTTTAAGAAGGCAAAGTCTGAATCGCAGTACATTACAGAGTTTAAGGAAATCAAACAAGTATAGAATGAGTCAGTTTGGGACTATGATCAAAGATTTAAGGATTTTATGGATAGATTGACATTCCATATCCCTGATCAACAACACCAAGAATGGTTTATTGCATGAATACTACCACACATTTGTTGGTCCTTGATTCAATAGAAGTTCGCATAGCAACCTAAATCTTTGTATATTGCAATGAATATGGAAGCATCTCCTGTAGGAGATGGTGGAGGGATGGTGCAAGTCCAGACACAGTTAGCCTCCTTGAAAATTCAATTGGAAGAGCCTTAAAAAGGGAAGGAGAAGTGCGAACAAGTCTGGTGCACCAAGTGTAGGACTGAAGGCCACCATAAAGAGGAATACCCTACATTTGTGCAGTATTTGGAAACTAGAGCACTAAATCCATTACCAATAGGGAGATATTATGAAATATGTAAGAAATGGGTACATCATCCGACTAAGTGTCCATTACTGCACAAATACCAAAGTACACTAAGAAACTTATTTTTTAACTTTTTCAAGTTAGTAGGGCACAAAAAGAAGGATTGTTGTGCATTTGATTTGATAATAGAGAAAAATTCATATATGTATAGAATTCAGGAGGAAAATGTTGCAAAAAAAGGAGGTGGTCCATAGTATAAAAATTAGAGAGTCTTTAATCGAGGAAACTTAGGAATATTTGGAAGAGGTTGAGGTAGAGGAAATTTTTGCAGAGGAGGTAGATGACCAATAATATGTTACAATTGTAATCAAACGAGACACTTAGCTTGAGACTGCCCGAATCCTTGTCCAACTTGCTAATATTATAGAGCACTGGATCATGCGATAAAAGAATTCCCTCAACTACTTGTGAAGTGGAAGGCAAGAGGGAATTGGAATTAGAACCCAAATAAACACATGTAGGAGATATCAAAAGAGAAATGAAATGAAGGACCTAGAATAACAGGTGTTACACACAAAGGAGCTAGAACAAGGGATGATGCGATGAATGGAGGGAAGCAGGTTGAGAAATGGTTGAGGAAATCAGAAGGACCTATGTTGACAATTGACCCTCATCAAGAAAAGGAGACATATGAGAGTGAAAGAAAATAGATACTAGGACTGGATGGGATATCATAAACATCATTTCTTCCTCTGGTTTGTGATCGTACTATACCAAGAAATCCACTTGAGAAGGTAAGTAATCTAAGAGAGTTTATGATAAGTTCATATAATTGATGAAATATGAAACTGCATTGAATGCATTGTGTGAAATGATTTATCATTGTACACAAGAAAGGGAAATTTTTGTTGCACCGAGGGTAGTGAATCATGTACTGCGTAAAAAGAGGACAAACAAAGAGTTCATACTAAGTGCACAGATTAGGGAATATGATGTGGATAACGTTATTTTAGACTTGGTTTCTGATGTAAAAGTGTTACCAAAGAATATAAGGGAAATGATGGGGAAACCCAAGTTGATTTGGTTTCTCGTTCAGTTAAGGTTGGAAAACTAGGACAAGATAGTACCAATTTTCTAATTGTTGAAGCCCTGGAAGGGAAGTGGGACAACCAAAGTATTGTTGAGAAAAAAAAGGGTACACTTCATGGGGTGGAATAGACCATGGGGAATGATAGGTTGTGAGTGGGGAACTGTTGCTAGAGTTGGTGCCATTGACCTTGTCTTGTTTGTTGAGTGTTGTATGGCCTTAGTGGGATTGGTGAGAGAAAATTTTCGCCGGTGGAGTCATAGCCCTAGCTCGGGGGTGACTCACCGCTGATATATTATGAGCAGTGTATTCTATGGCTAGGAGGAGCGTCTGAGGTCTAGATGTAGTTGGTTTTTTACAAAAAAGGATAAGTGTTCATTTATTTGTATTTACATTTTTTTTGTGTATGTAATATATTTAATTTTGTTTGTTGCAATTGTACATAATTACGCATGGAATGTGTATTGTTAGACTGCATAGTCACAGTCATATGTAGGGAATATGCATTAATAAATGGTGTCAGAGCTATGTCAAAGTGTTTTTGGAGTAGTGTGGCTCTACTGGGAAGTTGGGGACAATACATTGTGGTACGAGATAATTTTTTTTGGGGTTTGATGGTAACAAGGTATGTTTCATTGTTGTATTAGAGCCATAGGTTCAATACTGAACCTACATGGGCCATTTGTCAACACACAAAAGATGAATTTGCAGAAATTAAATCTCAGGGGATGTCTGCAACATGTTTGTCAAAGTTACTTCCATGAAATTGGGTAAGATTCTCAATTCATGAGTGAATTCAAGTGGAATTCATACCCATAAATGTTAAGTAGTCGCGTATGGAGGTAAATGGTTGGTTGAAAAACTAGAAATAGCCACAATGGGATTAATTACAAAGTTTCATAGTGGTTTAGGAAGAAATTTTGAAATTGTGCATTTTTAGAGAAATTGGAAAAATTTGGGTAATTTTTTGTACTATGACAATAACATGATTTGGAGGCCACATGGAAGTGACATGGCAGAGATGACATGGACTACCATGATGGTAAGGTCGGGGTTGCAGTGTGTAGTGTTAGGCCTAACATGTGACATGGATGCCACGATAGAGGAGGTGGAGAGTTCAATACAGTAAGTGGTACCGGGAGGCTCTCTCACTCTCTTCCTCCTTCTCTCTCTATATTCCCCCACGTCTCTCTCTTTCATATACCCCTATATTCCCCTCACTTTGTATCCCCCTCCCTCTCTCACTCACTCTATCACATTCCCTCTCTCTCCCCCTCTCTCTACCCCACCGGTGCGCTTTATGTACCGGTGCATGAGTATAAAAAAATTCACTGGTGTGTTTAATTGGAATAAGGATCAAAGATTGACCTCAGTTATTTTCCTCCACAAACTTTAAATACATATGTTTTTATTTGAATTATGCAAATGTAATTGTATTATGGTGTGTTGTTACTTACACATTGCCTCGGTGAATTATTAATTACACGTCGCATTGGTGTGTTTCAAACTGTCAATCGCACTAACATAAACAAGTTAGAAAAATAGTGTGCGCTTACTATCAATAATTTTAAATTTATTAAGAAAATAAATTGTTGCATTATGCATACCACACTGGTGAGCTATGCATGGAATAGCGCACTGGAAAACATAAATTATGAATAAAAAAAACAACACACACATTTATCATCAACGCGCCAAAATATACAATGAAAAAGTGAGCATAAATTTGAGTTTTTTTTGTTTATAAAGGAAAAACCTATTCATTGTTTATTGTTTGCAAATTTTAGAGAGGATATTTGTGCAACATAGATTTATGAGAAAATATTTCTGAGTGGTGGATTTGTTTGAGGAGCGAAGTTTGAGGGGGAGTACTATAGATTACATAGAAATCTCTAAAGGATAAATTTTAGGTATATGATTTCATTCTATTAATCATCTTGATCATTCTTCTATTTAATTCAAACAATTTTCAGTGCATTCCCAAACAAAAAAAAAGTGTTTCATAGTTACCTTCAGTATTGGAAGCCCTAATTTCATGAATGTTCTTTTGGTTTATCCTTCTATATTTCACAAGAAGAATTTTTTTTAAGAACAATTTCTTTATAGGGTTTGGTTATTTATATATGGGTGATTCATATCCATTGCAATAAAACCAAATATTGCATTGGATCCTAAACTGTCATGTCGTTGTCGGTTTTTTATTTTTAAAATATGCCTTCACAGTGATCAGTGCATTCTATACACAGTAATTGCACCAAAGCGTATTTGTTTGTAAATAGCACTCGTTTATTTCAATTTGAAATATTATTAAAAATCATTTTCACGGTCGGCGGTGCACATATTACCGAAACACACACCAAGGCACATTATTTACAAAGCGCATCATTGAGTTTAAAATGGAAAAATTATTGTTTTTATATGGAAATAGTTATTTATTAAATTTCTTCAGCATTCAACGATGTGTAATAAATAGTACTTAGGAAGTTGTGCTTTTCTTAGTTCATAAAGAACTGAATGAATATAAAAAATTGTAAAATGTTTTCAAATTCACAAGAACATTGTTATACAATATCTGTGTGTATGTGTATGTATGATGAGCCGATGCGTATAAATATCGTTGATGCCCTAGTGTGAAATATCTTTTTTGATTCTGTTTTCTAGTTTTTCTGTGACCGGCAGGACTAGCCTGTGGCTTGAGAAATTGCGACTCAGGGGAATCTAAGCCGTCAAAATCACCCGGGGATCGCACCCGGCCTAAGCCACACCAACCCTTAACATGGTTCTATTTTTTGTCCCTAGAGGTTTCGAACCAGTGACTTTAACATCACAAAGTGCCTTAACATCACACTTTGTCACCGACTGTCCTACACCTTGGGGACTGGTGTGAAATATCTTAATACACGCCGATATATTATTTAATATATATATATATATATATTAATATCTTTTTTTTTTCCAAAGAGATTTTGAAAATTCCAAGGAACAAACAAGGGAAAAAAAAGACATGTTAGTAGGGATGTCCAAAAAAGTTTATAAGAAGATGTTAAAAAAAATGAATATAATTTCTTCACAAGAGGAGCCATCCCAACTACAATGTGCATCATAGGTATGTAATCATTTTTTAAATTTTTGTATGTACCTTGAATTTTAGTATCACGTGAAATAGTAATTTTCAATTGTTTTTTTGCATAAAAGAAAAACAAATAGAAACCATTCATCACATAAGATAGGATGAGGAGGAATAAAATGGTTGATCGCAAACTTTGTGAGTATTTACGTTTTCGTCATTTCTTAATATTTCATGTTTGTTGTGATCTTTATATTTAAATAATTAATTTACACTTGTCCATGTATGTCTTCTACTAGGTGCTAACATACAAAGAGGAGCCAACCTATGAATTGATAAAAATTGGATTAAGTATGGATTGTGAGTATATGTTGAAGAGTGAAAGTTTAATTGAACAATTTGTATGTAGCTAAGTTGTTTAACTTTCCTTGCTTTATAATTGATGAAAAAACAATAAAAAATTATATTGATTATATCAACAATGCTTTGTCATGTCTTATTAAACATGCATGAAACAAGAATGTGTATTGTTTATAAAAGGCTTGGCGCTAAGGTATGTTTTTTTATTTATGAAATCATGTATATTCCGTTATATATATAAATGTAGATATACTTATTATAGTTTATCTCTAAGTTTGTAGATGTAAGATGAAGGGGAAAAACATAAAAAACAAGTCAATCATCAAGAAAACGTTATGTTAAAAAACCAAAGTACAATATCACCTACAAATGATGAAGTGAGGCATGCATGCATCTTGAGCAATGTCAATAGCTTAATTGATGAATGACAATAAATATAATTGAATGTTACTGCAAGTTGTATGTTTTAGAATATTTGTCTTTGAAAATCAAAGATTTTCTTTAATGTACTCGACATATTTGTCTAAATTGCATGAGGACATGTTACCAATAAGTGTAACAATTAAAAATTGGTTGTAGTTGATTGTTGTACTAAACCTTTACGTTGTCCCTTTTTGTATGACAATGGATCTCTTATTCATATATAATAAAATGAGTTTCTTATTTCATTGCATTGTCAAATGTTGTAAAATGTTGTGTTCGTTGATACATAATATGTGGATGATTTACATTGTTACAAATAACAAAGATTTAATCGGTTGGATAATGAATTAATGAAATCATTATATCAATTTTTTTTTACATAAATGTAAAACAATATTATTCTAAAAAAAATTGATTTTGAAATAATTAATTGAAAATTTGTAAAAAACAATGAATTAAAATATATACATATCAATGCATTGTATTCTTTTGAACTCACTAGACAGTGCGTGCCATAATTTAGAAATTGATGTGTATTGAGATTCATACGCACCAGTACACATTAATTATAATACTGCATCGGGACGTACTATTGACAAAATGCATCGTTCCATAAACGATATAATGTACACTAATATTTATCGCTTTAAAATTGTACAATGCTCATGTTTGAAATATTATTTGGTGCACTAAAAAATTGTTTTGTACCGGTGCGTTATGTTTATTATACGCATCGGGCACCTAAATTTTATTTACGTCGCGATGCATTTAATATATTAGACACACCGATGCATTCTAAAAATAATGTTGTTGAAATATTAATACATACTAATTATAGAAGAACCGGAGAACATTCTACATTAAACGCACCAGGTGTCCCAATAAAATGATCGCACCGAGGCTAACTATAACTTCATCACACCATGATGTACTAATCCTCAAACGCATTGGTTCTAACTAGAACATTATCACACCAGACAAACCTAATACTAAAGCGCATCGATGCATCATCAAAGAAGAACGTAGAGTACCTTTCAGGCATTATGTGATACTCATTGTCTTCTACCTCTACTTCAGGTCTTGGATAGCTACACTTACTCTTTCTTCTTCCTTGTCCCATTGTTGGACTTTCTGTTCCTCTAGCGCTGTCTAGAGCTGCGTTGCTCGTTCGAACAATTTTTCTACTACATTGATTTGTTTCTCCAGCTTGCCTATTTGAAATGAAGCTTCTTGCTTCCTTTGTTCTCTCACCTCCGGAGGAGTCATGGGGTTCAATTTTTCCTTTAGCTCATCAATATCTTGCCTATACTGATCGATGGTTTGTGCAATCAGATTGAGATTCTCCTCTACACTTATGTTCTTTGCTTGCTTGTTGTCTGGGATGTGATTATACACCGATGTCAGACCCTCTTCCATTATATTGCTGGTTGTGGAGCCTAATTATCTTCCTGATTTAGAGGTCTTTGTTTTTTAGTCGTGTTAATACCCCATTAAGACTTTACACCTCGAAAGAATTTACACCCCTCCATGTGGGGGAGTGCAGGGGGGGGTTTAACCCACCGCGGGGTCCGGGGGCAAGCGGGCCCCCGAAAGAAAAATTGCCTTGTAAATGTATATTGTAATTTCATAGTAAATATGGACTATTCATTATAATGTCAGAGATCTGAAGATAGAATTTATGTTAGGGTTTTTTTCCCTAGAAGAAAACCCTCTTTTATGAGGTAAATTTATTGCGGCTATGTATCATTGCGAATATTATATTGTGAGTGAGGAGACTGTGAGAGAAAGAAGAGGAAGTTATACCAGGTGTGTTGTAGGTTGTATCCCTTCATTTCCTGGATAATAATAAAGGAAGGATATGGAAATTTCTCTAGTGGACATAGCCCACACTGGGTGAACCACGTATATCTGTGTCTCTATTGTATTGTGTATCTTTTGTGTTTTATTTCCGCATTTGCTTTATTTTATTGATATGTGCTCCTGTTTTTATAAGAACCAGTATCAGAGAGAAAGGTAACTTGCCGGAAAAGAGGGTTCTCGATTCGAGTGGAAACAATGGTTGAAGATGGAAAGTTTAGAGTCGAGAAATTTAGTGACCAAAACTACCAGTTATGGAAAATGCAGATGGAAGATTATTTATATCAGAATGATCTATTCCTACCATTAGATGGAATAGCAGAGAAGTCGACGACTATGAAGGAAGAAGAATGGGAGGTTCTTGACAAAAAGGCACTAGGAATGATACGACTGATCTTGACAGTATCGGTGGCTCTCAATATTTCAAAAGAAATAACAATGATGGAGCTGATGGATGCATTGGCTAAACTATATGAAAACCCTCGGTGTCCAATAAGATATTTCTAATGAAGAGATTATTTAATATGAAGATGTTAGAAGGTGGGTCTATTGAAGATCATTTAAATGAATTTAATATAGTTACTAATCAACTAAGTTATGTAAAAGTGGACTTTGATGATGAGGTCAGGTTTCTTCTAATCTTCTTCTCATTGCCAGAAAACTCGAATGGCTTGGTCATGGCTGTAAGTAACTATGTCTTTGGTTCATATACTTTAAAATTTGATGATGTTGTTGGTGTTATCCTTAGTGAGTAAATGTGATGAAAAAACATAGGTGAGACATCAAGTAATGCATTAAACATGTAGAACAGGCGATCCAGAACTACCACAGGTTTTTTTCTCGGGACTTGGGCAGTGAAAATAAAAGGAGAGCCTTGAACTAGTCCACATATAACAAGGCTACTAGGTAGCATATGTTTAAGGAGATAGGGAGAGAAGAATTAGACATGAAATGACTAGATGACAAAAATATTTATTACAATAACATTGGGGGAAGTGAAGGTAGCAATAAGACTTCAAAGTTTTTGGCCAATAAGATAAATGAGATTTAAAATTTAAAATTAATCATTATTTTTTAAAACTTTAGATAAAGGGGTATATATTTTATGGTCAACCATAAACTAATAAAAAATCAAACCTAACTCAACACTACATACCATGCCTATCTAAAAGTATAATAACATGAGATGCCATGTTTGAATGATGAAAATAAATCCCTTCTTTCCTGTAAGCTGACCTCGTGGCACTACCTATATATCATATCAATCCCTCCCTCTTCCTTCACAACTCTCTCTGCCTTTTCTATCTCTTTGTATGAGTTCTCTTCTTTATCTTCTTGTTGGGTGTACATCTTCTTTTCGTTTTTAAATAAGAGATCGACTACATAAAGTTTCCGTGACACGAATTTGCACTATTCTTCGAGAACAACTTACAGACAAGATGGCCCGATTCTATGCGCTTCTCTGCTTCGATTTCGCTTTGGGACTGTTGAGCTCAGCGTCTATGGCAGCGCCCGCACCGGCACCCATATCAGCAGCACCAAAGGCGTCGCCGGCTAAATCCCCCGCAGCAGCATCACCCACTTCTCCTTCTCCGACTCCTCCTACTGTTTCTTCTCCTGCCTCTGCTCCTTCGAAAGTGGTCACTCCACCAAGCTCAGCCTCCATTCCCGCAGATCAAACTCTAGCATCTAACCCATCCGCTCAAGGCCCAGCCACCGCTTCGCCACCTAGCGCCGGCAGTGGAGCTGTCTCTACCTCCGTTTTGGAGAAGATGGCTATCTTTGGAGCCGCTTTGCTTGGAGGAGCCGCCTTCCTCCTTTAAGCTGCATCACGCGTTGATTAGATAAACGCGTTCTCTCCATATGCCTTGATTTGATTAGATAACGCGTTCTCTCCATCTGCCTTGATTTGATTAGATAGATGAGATTATCGTCTCTCTCTTTCGTATTCTTTTCTATGATTGGCTGGACAGAGGACATTCTTTATTGTATAGTTACTTCATTTTTATGTAGAATAATTGTTCTTTATTTACTCCTTGTATAATTTCTAGCGACGATTTTGTTTTATAACTCAGGTTGGAGTAATAGTCTGCATGCATTTTTAATCCAGCCAAATCTTCCGTTAATGTGGAAAACAATAACGCATGATTGAATTGATTTGAACTTTTAATGATTTAGATCATAAATATATATCTTGAATGGCATAACATAAAATGATATTCTTAATTTACATTAACTTGACATTAACCATTATAATTTATAGTAGAAACATTTTTTTTTGGAAATTGCTATATTCTGTTTGGAGTGTTATAATTACTAACACAGCCACATAATTATTATTGATGAATGAAGATATATTTCATTTACAAACAAACTCTAATTTTCTTTTTATCTATTTTATTTACAAACAAATCTTAATTAACATATTTTATTTACAAACAAATCTTAATTTTAGTAGAAACCTTATTTTAAAATAAAATAGTATGCTGATATAGTTTCCCCTTCCAATCACTAGATCCGGGGACCTGTTGCAGTGGGCAAGCAGGAAAGACCTATAGTATAGTATAGAGGTCTAGTATGTGACAAAATGCGCACTTGTTGTCCACAATGTACCTGCATTGTAACACATCAGCTTAACACTGTATCTGAAACCACTCCATTCTCCAGGGAATCGTCTTCCATAGAAATCTCGGCTATGGTGCCTTCCATTTTTACTTGCAAGTATTGGAAATTCCAATGAAAAGCCTAACCACGGAAGTCACAATTTTCTTTAATAAGAATGGTATTAAAATGGAGAATATGAATGGGCTTGCTCCGTGATCTGTAGGTGTTTGGGAGATATAGAAAACTTATGGGGATATAGAAAATTTGGTAGAAATGTAATAAATATATTAAGTAAATGTGAAAAAGTAAACATGTTAAGAAAAGCATTAAAAAATGTTAAAAAGTTATGAACAAAAAAAAATCATTCATTGATTTGGAAGGATGACTAAAAATATTACAGAAAATTTAATAGCAATAATTGTAATTTATAGTTAAGTGCTAACTTTTAAGAATAATTAGAATGCAACTTATAACCTGTCTGAGGGCATATCTAGTGAGGATAAAATTTGTTTAGATAGAGATACAGACAAAATGATTTATATATAAAAGAAGTCGAGCAGAGCAGTTTGGCAATGGGCTCCCTAAGAAATTTCAGAGATATCATAATGGGAGAAGAAGAGTTGCCTTCATAAACAGATTTACTTTCATTCCTACAGGAAGAAGCTGCTAAACACAAAGAATAAAATAGCGCGCCTGTTTAAGTAAGGAAACTATTTCTTCATTCCCGAAGCCAACCCACTCCAGCTAGAGTGTGGGCTACAAATAAAGAGGGGATGGAAGACTGGAAACAATGTAGAAGATTGATGAAAGTGAGATTTGGCATCGAGGTTGAGTATATTGTGCAGAAATATACAGTAGTAAGTGACCAAACAGATCATATTTTGTAGTGCAGAGACATATGGGGATCAATACCGAAGAAGAAATGGATGCACAACTTTATACATACATTGGATATAGATCCTAAGAATTGGTACTTGGAACTAGAAATGCACAGAGAAACAACAAACTGGGACAAGGTAATTTAAAGTTATAAGGTAACATTTACTTTTGAACATGAATCTCCATCAGTAGATGCAGCTTTATAGGTCATTTGAACCAAGATATTTTCATAAGAAGGGCCAATGGAGGTGGTACCTGTGTGTAGTGTGCATAGAGCTTGTATGATTACCCATGAATTACCGGAATGTTATAATGTGGTGAAAGAAGAACAAGATGAGGAAGATCCAAGGAATATACACGTACCTGAAACTGAGGGGGGACGAACAATAGAAAGAACAAATATTGAATTTTCTACATATACACAACCACTAAAGACACAGAAGGTAAATATTGGGACAAAGGAAAACCCAAAGTTTACGCAGATATGTGATTACTGGAATGATGAAACTGTGGAAAAGATTGCAGATTTACTGCACGAGTATTGGTATCTATTCCCAACTACATTCATAGAAATGAAGGGGATAGTTGGGGAATTAAGATAAATGAAGATCCCTTTGAAACCAGATGTTAATCTAGTGCAATAGAGGCCCTACATCTTAAATATGAAGTATAAAGAGAAGGTGAAAGCATAGATATATCGAATGGTGTAAGCAAGTATTATTGAACCAGTGTTGAAATCAGAATGGATAAGTCCAATTGTGGTACAAGATAAGAAAACATGAAAAATCAGGATTTTTATAGACCTAAGGAAGCTAAATGATGTATGTCTGCATGATCCATTTCCAACACCTTTTACATATGAAGTGCTAGATAATATAGGAGGGAAGGAGACTTATACTTTCACAGATGACTTCCAAGGATATCACGAGATAAGGATTTCATAGGAAAATAGGTATAAGAATACTTTTTCAATAGAGTGGGGAAATTATCAGTACATAGTGATGCCCTTTGGACTAAAGAATGTACCTACAGGTTTTTCAAGAGTTGTTGTTGCGAATTTTAAGGAATTTATTCATAAGTTCCTTGAAGTGTAATTAGATGATTGGACTATGTTTAGTATATTGAAATATCACATAGAAGTACTTATTTTAATGTTGGATAGGTGTAGACAATGCCATATTTCACTGAATTTGAAAAAATGTATTTTCTTTGCGCCTTTTGGAATTTTGTTGGGCCATGTCGTATGTAAGCAAGGATTATTAGTGGATCCTACCAAGATTGCATTGATTTCAGATTTACAACCACCCACATCAGTCAAAAATTTGAGAGAAACCCTAGCTCCTACAAGATATTACATGAAGTTCATTAAGGGTTATGCGCAGATTATAACACCCATGGAGAAGTTGTTGAAGAAAGAATCTAAGTTCCAGTGGAATGAGGATTGTCAGAAAGGTTTGGATACATTGAAGAATAAATTAGTGACCACATCGATTTTGATATTCCGATATTGTAAGAAGGAGTTCCATGTTCATGTGGATGCATCGTCCATAGATTTTGGTGTAGTGTTATCTCAGCCAGGAGAAGGAGAGAAACCACCCAATTTCTTTTACAAGAAGGAAGTTGTCAATAGCAAAAAATGATTACACTACCAAAAAAAGAGAAGGATTGCCAATGGTATATGCGATACAAAAGTTTAGAAATAATTTATTAAGTTCTCACATTAAGATGTATAATGACCATTATGCACTAAGATACTTAGTGAACAAGCTAATGTTGGCGGGGAGAATATGTGGATGGTTGTTGTTGTTCCAGGAATATGATTTTGAGGTTTTTGTGAAACTAGAGAAGTTGAATGCGGAACTAGATCACTTATTGCGCATACTCTTAGGAGAAGATGCGGGAAATCTAGATAACATATTGCCGGATGCACACTTATTTGTAGTTAAACTGGTGGACGATTGTTGGGAGTAGGCCTATTTTGAGGCAATACCTATTTTTCAAGAATAAAACCCAGTTTTGGAGAAGAAAAGCTAGCAGGAAAAGCATCACCTGTGAGGGAAATCCGCATGAAAAGAAGGAAAGCATGCAAGGCACACAAGCAGGAAAACCTAATCATGTTAGGGTTAGGGTTTTGGTAAGAGATTGTAACAGTTGGTAAACTTGTAAACTAGTATAAATAAGAACCTAGAAGGTCTAGGTCAGGGTTCCAAGTGGTTGTTGTTGGTTCAAGTTAATTTTGAATTGTAAGAAATTGTTGTGATACCTTTTTGTAAGATGTTGGGTTGTAGAAGATTTAGGTCTATATATTGAGGGTTATATCATAGGCTAAGGAGCTTGGTGTGATCTAGTCCACCTCAAAGAGGTTGTGGAACATGTCTCATAATTGTATGATCGGAACTGTAGTGCGTGCATCACCATATTTTGCAGAAATCTAAATAAAATATCCTAAGAAGCTGGATCTTTGTGGATGTAGCCTAGGAGGGGGTAGACCACAGTAAAATCAATGTATTGTTTGATGAGTGAATACATGTTTACTTTTTGTTAATGGTTGATAATCTTTAATTCCTACTAATGATTGATTTACACATAATTGGTTAGTTAGATATATTAGAATGCATGTATAAGATTACATATGAGTGGATCTTAATAATAATAGATAGAGTAATCAGTTTAAGGCCTGAAGAAGATCAAATATAATCCCATATCCCCACTCTTTCCGAGACTAAAAGCACCTGAGCATTGTAGTCACACATAGAACTATATTGGGTGAGACTATGCAATACATTCTATGTGTTGTTTTTCCTTCTGGTCTACCAGAAGGGTAGATAGTTTTAGAGGATTTTGTTGGAAGCCTATTCAGATATGAACCTAGGTCAGCCCAAGAACTAGAAAGAAAGAGTAATAACCAACAAATGGTTTTGTTTTTGGATGGAACTTGCGCAGTTAGCTGTCACACTAAAAGATTGTGCACTGGACTGGCATATGAACTTAGTTGTAAACAGTCCACCATGAAAAACAAGGATGATCGCAGATGTCAAGAAGATACTAATAAATGAATTTCAGAAGCTTAATTCAGAAGATCAGTACATGAATGAGATGATTGAAATGAGACAGAAACCAGGTGATTCTATTTGGGAGATTGATCATAGGTTCAAATGGTTGAAGGATAAGTTGAAGTATGTCATGAATGAAATGCAACATAGACATCTCTTCATGAACTCATTGTTACCACTTTTGAAATACCCCTTGAGACAATATAAATTCCAAACTCATGCATAGGCTCTGTAGGAAGCCCTACAACTGGAAGAGAACCAGTATCAAAAGATAGATCCGACAATAGAGGAGTTGAAGGAAGATACGAAGAACCCTACATTTCAATTGAATGAGAATAAGGGAAAAGATAAAAGAAATGTTGTTTGGTGTACCACATGCAGGACATAAGGACACCACAAGAATAAATTTCCAATGTTTACGCAATATATGGAAACAAGAATACCAAACCCTTTTCCAATAGGAGGACCATGGTGTGAGATATGTAAGACATGTGGGAATCATCTATATAATTTTCTAATGATGCAGAAGTACCAGATAGTACCCAAGAGCTCATACTGCAATTTTTGCAAGTCAGTGGTCCATGATGATAAATATTGTAGGATGATGCATATGAAGAGGGAAAGAATGCCAGACACCTATAGGATGTAGGAATAAATGATGACAAGGAAATTTGCACCTCATTTTAACTTGACACCACCTCCATAAAACACTGCGCAACAACAATATAACACTACACAACCACAATATAATAAACCGCAACCACAATATAACCCCACATAGTATAATCATGTGCCTTAGTACAACACACCCCAAGGAGATCGAACTGGCTACAAAGGTGGAGGACGAGGTAGAGGAGGATTTGGAAGAGGCATAGGTCCAGTCGTGTGCCACAACTTCCAACAACCAAGACATTATGCAAGGGAATTTCCACTTCCACCTGCGACATGTATGTATTGTCGCGCAACAGACCCCCAACACTTTTGGGAAAGATTCAATAAAAGAGGAACCAAAACAATCAGAATTTTCAGTGGATATCTACACAATCTAGGGATGATGGAATAAATATCAACATAATCAAATGAGGAGGCACTAAGACATGACCTAACGTAGTGAGACCGTATGCATCACAACACCAATGGGTGAATAAAAATATTGAAACACAGAAGAATTTTGATGCACGGAAAGAAAAGGAGACATTCAAGGAGGCCAAACAGGAGTTCCTCAAACAAGATGTTGCATCTACATCAACTGCGCAACATACTCAGAACATACCAATGTACGATATTCCTTTGTCAATGGACCACATGAATGAAGCCCAACCTTTAGGGAAAGTAAGTACCATAAAGACGTTTTTGCAATCCTGTGTTAAACTACTAAATGATCCATCATTTGCTGAAGTTTTTCAAAATATGTTGGAAATATGTAACAAAGAGGTAGAGGGGAAGTTAGAGAAGAAAAAATTCAATCACCTTCATACAATAAGGATTACAAGCAGAGAATCAGAATGAATGACAATATAAGGTATTTCAACATGGGGGATATTATACTGGACTTAGGCTCTGAGGTAAATATGTTACCCAAGAAGACATGGTAGTGTATGGGAGATCCCACACTAGGTTATTCACCTGTCCAGTTAAAGTTATCAAATAAACACATAGTTCTACCAATTGGAAGGCTTAAGGGTGTGACAGTATATTCAGATGGAGTGCGCACTAAGGCTGACTTTGAAGTGATAGAAATAGTGAATGGCACAACACCTTATCCAACATTGTTTGGCTTGGATTAGGCATTTGATAACCATGCCATAATAAACTTGAAGACAAGGATGATGACATTTGAATAAGGAGAATACAGAGTCATTGTGCCATTAGATCCATCATAAGGAGAAAGGTTTGTAGGGCCCACTTTCTTAGATTTGGAGGAAATAAACCAGTTGTACAAAACCACCACGTGTGAAGAAGATTATTTCAACCCAATTGTAGATGGGGTACTCAGCTGGAGGAGCATCACATCATGTGATAATGACTCCGATACAGGTTTGGAGAATTGGCAACAAATATTACATGAAGTCTCCACAAGAAGGTGCGCAAGAATAGACCATGCAGTAAGATGGCTGGGTAGCGAGATAAGAGAACCTCCCATTTTTTATGGCATAAATGAATTAGAAGAATTCCTAACAAGATACAAAGATGAAGTGTTATAGAATCAGGGGATATTAGCCTTGGACATTTCACTCAAGGAAACATCTACAATATGGTGGGGTGCACACAAAGAAATAGTTAAGGACTGGTACCAATGTAAGAGACTACTATGCATTAGATTTGACACAGAACATGGTAGCAATAAAACATAGAGATATGATGGACAGGGGAAATGAACAAAACATTTGGAGAAGTGGAAGACATAATGGAAGATGACACCACCAGAGGAATGGCCTCATCACTTCATCCATACATTGGTAGGAATTCCAGAAAACTGGTAAATAGACCGGGAACTGCGCAGAGGCACTGCAGAATGGACAACAATACAACAAAATTTTATAGTAACCTTCTCATTTGAACATGAGAACCCCAAAATTGATTCATAACTCAAATAGATAAGAGGGGTGATATTTATTGATGAACCAAAGGTTGAACTCATGACCGAGTATCAACAAAAGAACAAAAAGACAATCAAGGAACTATTGTCTTGCTATCATGTGGAAGAAGAAGCACTAGATGAAGATGACCCACACAATATTCAGATTACATAAATTGAAGGAGAAAGAGAGGTGGAGGGTCCATATTTGGAATCAAAAGTATTTGATGCACCTATCAAAGTGAATAAATTCAACATTAGGACAATAAATATTCCTAAAATGGAAAGTATTGGAGACTATTAGGATGAACAAACAGTGGAAAGAATAATAGAGTTATCGCGTGAATACAGTGACCTGCTCCCAAAAACCTTTACAGAAATGAAATTAATAGTAGGAGAGATAGGAGAGATGAATATACCTCTCAAACCTGAGGCAAGACCTGTCAGACAGAGACCTTATAGACTGAACCCAGTGTATAAGAAGAAAGTGGAAGTTGAAATTGACAGAGTGTTGGAAGCTAGTATCATAGAACCAGTAGAGGCATTTGAATGGATAAGTCCCATGGTAGTGAAAAAAAATAAGAAATGGGGGATAAGGATTTGTGTATACTTGAGAAAGTTGAATGACTCTTTCCTACATGACCCGTTTCCCACCCCTTTCATAGATTAGGTATTAGAGAATGTGGAAGGCCAAGAAGCATACTCATTTACAAATGGATTCTTAGGTTACAATCAGATCAAGATCACTCCAAAAGGTAGGTACACGAATACTTTTTCTACAGAATGGGGATCCTACCAATACACAATCATGCCAATTGGGTTAAAGAATGCACCAGCCATATTTTCAAGAGTAGTCATAGCTTATTTTAAGGAATTTATACATCAATTTGTATAAGTGTATCTGGATGATTGGACTATATATAGTATATTAAAGGACCATGTAGAAGTTTTAGGGATAATGTTGGAAAGATGCAGGCAGTGTCAGATATCATTGAATATAAAGAAATGCATTTTTGGAACACCTTTTGGGATAGTGTTGGGACATATAGTCTGTAAACAAGGGTTATTGGTGGATCCTGCTAATATTGTAGTCATTTTCAACTTACCACCACCAAAATTAGTGCGCCAGTTGAGAGAAACACTGGGACATATAGGTTATTATAGGAAATTCATAAAGGGTTATGTGCAGATCACTGGGCCAATGGAAAAACTATTGAAGAAGGATACAAGATTTTATTGGAATGAAGACTATCAACAAGGGTTGGACACCTTAAAATAAAATATGCTCGCAACACCTATCGTAGTATTCCTAGACTGGGAAAATACATTTCATGTGCATGTGGATGCATTAGCCATATCACTTGGAGCAATTATGGTGCAACTAGGAGCAGGGGATTTAGACCATCCTATAGCCTTTGCAAGTAGAAAATTGTCAGAATCAGAGAAAAATTACAAAACCAAATAAAGAGAAGGCCTAGCCATGGTATATGCACTTCATAAGTTTAGACACTATTTGCTTGGAAAACACTTTAAGATGTTCACAGATCATTCTGCCCTAAAATATTTAGTCAACAAGATAGTGTTGGGGGGGGGGGGATCTGTAGATGGTTGTTATTATTTCAAGAATTTGATTTTGAAGTAATAGTCAAATGAGGGAATTTGAATGCGGGACTCGATCATCTGTCAAGGGTCACTAATGGAGAGGAATCGACCAACTTGGAATACAACTTCCCTGATCTATAGTTGTTTTCAATACAAATAGTTGATGAATGTTTTGTTGATATCATTGAATACTTGAGCATGCAGATTGTGCCACAAGAATTTGGCATAGTGCAAAAGAAAAATCTAGTAGTTAGAGATGAATACTATCAATTGATTGCATGAAACTTATATAAAATGGGTGCAGACAACATTTTGAGGTGTGTACTAGATCATGAAAGGCCTATAATTTTGGCATAAGCTCACGAGGGAATAGTTGGAGGACATTATGTGGGAAAAGCTACTGTGAAGAAGGTATTACACACAAGACTATGGTGGAAATAAATTCACAGAGATGCCAATTAATATTTCCAAAAATGTGATGTTTTTCAGAGGGTTGGTAAATGATCTAGAGGGATCTAGGGAACATCACAGAAGTTTCAGAAGTGTCCCAAGAGGCTCAGGATGGCCTCGACAAATGAGAAAAGGAA
>JASDQU010109428.1:39920-69636 GCA_032191745.1 Picea mariana
GCAGTCAAAATTTTGGTCAAACTAGCCCAGTTAGTAGGGATGAGTCAGCATCCATACTACTGACGTCAGCATCAGTACAAATGACGTTAGCATCCCTACAGTGTTTGTGGCACACACAAAAGGTGACATGTGTCATGCTGATGTTAGCATGATGTCAACATGGTGACGTGGAAACACCAAAGGCTGCCACGTGTCACTCATTTTTGGCATTTTTGGGCCAATCTGTGGAGCAATGAAAAATCGCCATGTGGAAGTCTGTATAGCCGCATGGCAGACCATACGGTGACGTAGTAGGTTGATGTGTCAAGATGATGTAGCATATGATGTGGCAGGTGACATGGTCGGTGACTGTGAAAGTGGTTAGCGTGGCCCAATGTGTGGCTTCCATGTGCCCCAGTCATGGGCTTCCATGTGGCAGTGGGAAAATCCCCAATGAGGGCCCAAAACCGAATTTAAAAACTAAAAAAAAGTGGGCCCGCCAAATCTTGTGGAGCCCCTCCAGATATGGTGGCCAAACGGTAAGTTACGACATATCCAAACGACAATCCAAACTTGGAAAGGTTCCATTCCACATATATATACATTATTATAACCATAACCCAAAAGGGGAGGCCCACGGGCTCGACCCCGGGACCTCCCCCCATACAACGCCTTAATAATAGCATCTGCCACCGTTGGGCCAATGGACTACATTGTGTAGTCTGCCCCACTTTTTCCTTTTAAGCTGAGTCTGCCCACGGACATAGAAGGAGGGCGTGTGATGGTACAGATTAGCATGGAAAATGAGACACAATATATAGAATTAAATGTAGGGAGAAGGGAGGGAAACCAAGACGATATTTCTCAAGGGCCTGGGATTGTCAGGGTCATATTGAGGTGTGGAGACAATCTTTTTTGGGTAATTCGACGACACAAATCCAATGGCAATGTTTTTTTTAGAAACAAAGACTCTGATAATCAGGATAAAATCTAGAAGAGATCATGTAAGCATTCTTTTCATTATGTTGTTTTTTTATTAAATGTTGCAACATAGTATGCTTGATACAGGTCTGAAGGAGCATGGAGAGGTTGCAGCAAGACAACAAGACCAACTTATTCCTTCTGTTACGAGGGAAAAAATATCTATGGCCAAGGGTAAACCACAACAGACAGGTATGACTGCAGAAATCAAGTCAATTCCAACATATGCTATATAAACTAATGTGCAAGATAAGAAAGAGGCCTACCTCGATCCAACGTTTGATGATGTTCCACCATTGAGAAATTCAATCCAAAGCTTTATACCTGCAATAATTTCTTAACAAATGAGTAGAGCAAGTATATAGTGATGATATAAAGGGGTTAGTACATTAGATAACATAATCCATCAATAAGCATTACAAACATGCCCATGGATAATAATCATACATTTGCAATATACCAATAGGATGGGAAAGGAGTATTTCTATTAATAATTGATCAGTAGAAGTGACAACATTACATACTTTCATGTCGACATGGTTCGAAACCAAGAAACCAAGTTCCTTCTAACCGGGCCTCCACCACTTCAATCCTCCACCAAATGCAAGCTCACAAGAGAGATTCAATGAGGTTCTCTCAACAATAAGGAAAGAGCTTGGGGGTTGAATACTATGTTTAGACTTGAGAGACAAAGGGATGTAGACTCAATATGAAGTAATTTATCTAGAGTAACTTTGCTCTCAAAGTTGAATTCTTTCTCCTCTTTTCCATAGCTCAAAATTGTTCTTTTATAGCCTTCAGAATGCAACTGAAGGGCCGAATCAGAATGTTTCCAGTATGTGGAAGGCCAAGGATCAGATATCTTTTGTCGTGACATGGAAACCCATCTTCATTTTTTTATTTTCTAGTACAAATCTTGATGTACATGGTTGTAGTGGAGCAGCCAGTGTATACACATCTTGCATAATTGATAGGGAGCGTATATGTGGAAAAATGTATATTTTTGGCTCTGTATTCATCAAAAAGGATGACAAGTCTGCATAGGAAAACGAAAAAAGGCCCTCTGTGTAAGATAGCAATGGTGAGGCAAATCTCGCTACAACACCTTCTATTTCTTCCTTTCTTCTCTTCTTACACATAAAACCAATCAGCTACATGTGATAGATAATTTGTGGCACTTGGATGATAAGTGGCCAACGAAGGAGTCAAGGACCTCATAGTTTCATGATCTTTGTATCGGGATACATCTATGCTTGGATCTGAGCAGTAGTTCTAAGTCATTCTATGGCTCCACGATTATGGGGGTCATTTATTATTCTTCCTCTTTTTCTATATTGAGTATGTGGGAATGATGTCCATATCAACATCATGGATGCCTCACGAGCATGAGAACTTGTGAATCTTGTAAAAATTCATGATCACACTAAGATATCTTGTTGTTGTCACTGAAAAGGGACTTTGACCTTACAACTTGTAAATAAGAGACATCATTACATCAAGGAGAATAAAAAGGTAAAGCTTTGGAGCAAGACCCAGAGACGTAGCCTAAATTAGGTGAACTCCATTATCAAGGGAAGTGTCATATCTCTTATGTGATTTTTTCTTATGTTACTTTTCATGAATTTTCACACATAGATTAGTAAATGAAAGCATGACATATAACACATAAGCAAGATAAAATAGGATTTAATTCAATTTGGATTCAATTCTATAAATACTTCAACTATACCTTTAATTTAAATCGATTCAAGTAAAATGATCTATAACTGATCCTTTGGAGGAGTGACATGATGAAAACAATTATTGGAAACTAATCACCCTCGGGTTCAGATCAAGTGGTATTAGAGCGGGATTGATACAAATTGCAGGTGTTGAAGCTAATAATGGAAATATCACCAAAACAATTATGGTTCGATGAGCTTCAAGAGCTCAACCAAATCCTTCAATAAGAGAATGTTGGATTGAAGACATTGTTTCATGTTGCATAGGAGGAGAACCAAAGGTTGCAAGAGAAGTTGTAGAGGAAGAGAACCAAAGGTTGTAAGAGAAGTTGCAAGACATGAATATACAGATAGGGGAAGGATCTACAAACGAGATGGTAACAATACCATTTTGTGACCATGGAAACTTCACGATTTATGGGTTTGAACATGACAGTGCAAATGCATGCACACTTTGTTAAGCAATTGAAGATGATATCCAGGCATTCAGAAACTAGGGAGGATTCCTAGAAGCATGATCCACTAATCCTTCTCACTAGGAACAACTAGACCCATCTCAAGAAGAATACCAAGAGTCCTATCTTGATATGGAGGTAAATAAACCATGTGTAGTTCCTTTCTTTATTAATGTTGATGACTCTTTTAAAGTTTTTGAACAACATGATTCTTGTATCTACATAAAGTTGATGGGAAAAATGGGATATGAAGGAGGAGGGCTTGGAGCCAATGGCCAATTTATTGTGGATCCCATCAAGGTAGTGGTTTGGCCTTGATATGACGGGATTGATTATGTCCCAAAGGATGTTGGAGAAATATCCAAAATCATTCAGGAAGAAAACTCGAGGACAGTCACTGAGACTCCAGAAGTCAATAGTTCATCAGGAGATGAAATTGATTCAGTGTAGGATGACATCATAGCTTCTCATGATTGAGGATTCAAGGAATATCCAAGGAAAGACAAGCATCATAGGGAAGGATCTGAGGTCATCTCTTCTTTCCAATCTGATTCCAGAGGAAACTCGTCGAGGTATAAGAAATCTAGAAACTATAAAATTCCATTTGATTATAAGCATGTTAATAATATACAACAGAGATTATGACATCAAAGACCGTGCACTTTTTTTGAATTGAAAAACCATGCAGTGTCCCAGTGTTGGAAGAGAAAATACTTGTACAGGAAGGTTATGGAAACCGGGAAAAAGACGAGGATAGAAGATCCCTCTCCACACACAGAAATAAGCAAGGGAAATACACCTTTGAAGGAGAAAGGCTATTGCAAACATTGTAGCAGATATGGACACCATGAGGCCACCTGTTGGGCCTTGCATCCAAATCTAAGTCCAAATAGGAACAAGAAGACCAGGCAGACACCTTCGAAGGAGACAACCAATTAGGCAATGCTGCAGGGAAATCCACCACTTGGAGGAAACCAACTACTAGGGAAAGGAAAACTTGGTAAAGAGGAACTGTTCGGCATAATGACTGAACAAATGGGGAAAATACTTGAGTTAGTCATGAGTGGCCATGTTGTTAAATCACACGTTGCGATTCATACCCTATAGAAGGGTATTGTGTAAAAGTGATAATTGCTTGATATCAGTCTGTTTCTTTTTTGCACATGTTGATATTTGTAGGCCTTGTGTGGTAGTTTGGGTATGGGTTTCTTATTGTAAGCCCAATGGACATGAAACTTATAATGTAAATACGTTTTTGGACCAAAATTCCTTTCATTTGGGAGGTGTGATCTAGAAGGATATAGGGAACATCACAGAAGTTTCAGAAGTGTCCTAGGAGGCTCATAATAGCCTCGACAAATTAGAAATGGAAAAAATTCAAAGTTTTCAAAGCTCAGAAGGATCGACATAATTGTGAAGAGCGCATCACAAGATTTCCAATAGCATAAATGGCTCATCAAATGGAGTTACAAATCGAAATATATTCGTAATCAAAGTTTTGGTCAACCTAGCCCAGTCAGTAGGGATGAGTCATCATTTGTACTGGTGATGTCAGCATCAGTATGTATGATATCAACATCCGTACAATGTACTTGGCACAAGAAGAAGGCAACACGTATCATGTTGACATCAGAATGGTGACGTGGAAGCACCATAGGTTGTCACATGTTACTTGTTTTTGGCATTTTCAGGTCAATTCATGGACCAATGAAAAAACGCCACATGGAATTTCATACAACCACATGGCAGACTGTACGTTGACATGGCAGGATGATGTGGTAGCTGATGTGGCAGCTGATGTGATTGGTGAATGTGAAAGTGGTTAGCCTTCCCCAATGGGTGTCTTCCACGTGGCTCAGTCATAGCTGCCACGTGGAAATGGGAAAATTCTCAATGAGGGCCCGAAACCAAATTTCAAAGAGAAAAAAAGCCGGCCCGCCAGATTTGGCAGCCAAATGGTAAATTTCGACATATCCAAATGATGATCCAAACTTGGAAAGGTTCCATTACACATATATGTACATTTTTATAACCATAACCCAAAAGGGGAGGCCCGCGGGCTTGATCCCGGGACCTCCCCCCATACAATGCCTTAACAATAACATTCGCCTTTGTTGGGCCAACAAACTATGTTGTGTAGTCCACCCCACTTTTTCGTTTTCAGTTGATTCTTCGCATGGACGAAGAAGGAGGGAGTGTGATGGTATGGTCGAGCATGGAAACTGAGACACAGTACAAAGAATTAAATGCAGGGAGAAGGCACGAAAATCAAGACAAGATTTTTGAAGGGCCTGGGAGTTCCAAAGTTGGATTGAGGCGTCGAGATAGTCTTTTTTGGGTAATTCGATGACGCAAATCCAATGGTGATGTTTGTTTCAGTAGCAGAGACTCTGATATGTAGGATAAACTATGGAAGAGCCAATGTAAGCATGCTTTCATTATGTTGTTTTTCCATTAAATGTTGTATCATAGTATTCTTGATACAGGTTTGAAGGAGCATGGAGAGGCTGCAACAAGACAACAAGAACAACTTGTTCCTTCTATTTATTCCTTTATTATCTTCTTACACATAAAACCAATCAGATACATGTGATAGAGAATTTGTGGCACTTGGATGATAAGTGGCCAATGAAGCAGTCAGGAACCTCGTAGTTTCGGGATTCATCTATGCTTGGATCTGAGCAACATATATAAGTAGTTCTATGGCTCCACGATGATGGAGGTCATTTATTGTTCTTCCTCTTTTTATGTATTGAGTATGTGGGAATGATGTCCATATCATCATCATGGATGCCTCATGAGCATGAGAACTTGTGAATCTTGTAAAAATTCTTGATCACATTTCGATCTCTTGTTGTTGTCACCCAAAAGGGACTTTGGCCTTACAACTTGTAAAGAAGAGACATCATTACAGCGAGGAGTATAAAGAGGCCAGTTTCGGAGAAAGACCCAGAGACGTAGCCCACATCTGGTGAACTTCGTTATCAAGGGAAGTGTCATATATCTTATGTGATTTGTTCTTATGTTACTTTTCATGAATTTATGCACATAGATCTGTAAATTCAAGCATGACATATAACACATAAGGAAGATAAAAGAGGCTTTAATTCAATTCTATAAATACTTCAACTATACCTTTAATTGCAATCTTCTCAAGTAAAATGACCTATAACTGGCCCTTTGGAGGAGTGATAGGATGAAAACAATTATTGGAAACTAATCACCCCCAGGTTCAGATCAATAAACCTAACATAAGGGATGAGACTCCCCCGAGACCACAAATAACTTTGCAGGTATTTGAAAAATGGGAGATAGATTTTGTTGGGCCAATCCATCCACCAACAAAAAGGTCAAGAGAAAGATATGTCATTACTATGATACAATACTTAACAAGTTGGCAGAAGCAACACCAGTCAAACACTGCAGTGCAGAGACAACAACATAATTCTTGTTTGAGAAAGTGATCACTAGATTTGGATGTCCAAGAATTTTGATGAGTGACCAAGGTACTCACTTTATTAATAGTACTATCAAAGATATGACTGAGGAGTTTGAAGTCTATCACCAGAATAGTACACCATACCATCCTCAATAAAATGGAACAGTAGAAGCCTTCAATAAAATCTTGGAGAATGCTTTGACAAAGATCTGCAATGTCAATGTGGATAATTGGGATTTGAAAATACTAGCAGTACTATGGGTATACAGGATTACATGCAAGAAGTTGACAGGACAGACACCATTCAGATTGGTGTATGGAAAGGAAGCAGTAGTACCAATAAAATTTCCAGTACCCAGTCTGCACGTAGCAGCAATCACCAACATGACAGAAAGAGGCGTAGTGAAGGAGAGGTTAAACCAACTAATGGAGATGGAAGAGGATAGGATTTTGGCAGGATTTCATTAGGAAGTACATAAAGTGAGAGACAACTCCTGGCATGATAGACATATCAAGAGGAAGATTTTCAAGGAAGGAGACCTAGTCTTTCTCTATGACGGTAAATGTTTTAAACATCCTAGTAAATTTCAAATGCATTGCCTATGGCCGTATGAAGTAAAAATTTTCATAGATGGGGAATCTGTACAGCTAAAGGATCTGGTAGGAACAGAACTCAAGGGAATGATCAATGGTAGTTGAATGAAACTGTACAGGGACAATCGACCTCCTAACATTTAAAAGTTACAACACATTAAGAAAACATGTACATAGTGTAATCTAGTAGAAGCTAGGATAGAAAAATGAAAAAAATAAATAAAAAGGAGAAAAAGAAGGAAAAATAAATACAGAAATAGAAAAGAAAGAAAATAAAAAAATTAATGGAAAATATTGTGCGAAAAAAAAGTGGACTCAGCGCGACAAACAAAAAAATGTTCGCACGCAACAGATGGGTAACATAAAGAAAAACAGTGCACACTAATGAAAAATCACAATGGATATGCACGATGCATTTAAAAAGTTTAGCGCACTGGAAAAAAGACCAATGGTCAAAAAAGTGAAAAATGACGGTTATGACAAAAAGGCGCTAACTGGCGGCATTTATGAAATTAAATGGAACATACTCGTAAAGTTTCATTTCATTAATCAAAACCAGGGAAGCTTCTTCGAGAAGCTTCACAACATTTATGGAACCTTCCATATAAAGGGGAAACGTGGGAAAAATACAACGTATTGAGAAATTACAAACTTGCAGCGACAAAGAGTGCACAGAGTAGAGGATAATAGACAAGTGCACAATGCGAATCACTCAAATCCCATTTAGAAAAAAGTGATAAATACCCATGCTGACACCACCAAATATTGGTGCACCGAACCAAACAATGAGGAAAACCTGTAGTAGTGTTAGAGTGCCTCTTGAAATCGCGGAAGTCGAACAAGAAACTACACACAGAGAGGGATTTGTTGATGTTGATGCAATTCCCTCACCACTAGTCGAACCAACAAGCCTTACACCAGTGGAGGAAAAATCCCAAGCTCCAACAATGACTACTATGGAAATCGATTTGCACAATAGTGCGCAGGGCTGTGAAATAAATGATGCAGGAAACCTACAACAACCTGTAAGGGCCGAAGAAAATCAAAAAAAAAATGGAAAATTCAACGAGCACATAGAGGTTGCGGCACCAATACCACAACCTAAAGAAGGGTCCGTACAATAGCAATAAGGGCTAGCTGAAGACATATCTAGGAATCCATATTCGGGAAAAAAACATATGCAAGTGGAGGCTAGGACCTCTAGCGCGTCGATCAGAAGAAAAGGAAAGTATCCCATGGCACAGTCTCCGCGCAAGATTCCCGATGAAGCACCCATACTACAATTCATCCTAGAGGGAGTGGAATCCCCACCAACACATTTGAATTGTGTGGAAACACTGAAGTATTCAGACCATGATGTGGTCGATGCTGGAAAATTCCATGAATTTGCGTAGTAGGTATACATGGATTGCATAGGAAAAGAACCCTTTGGAAACCCTATACTGCAACCAAAACCATGGGCAACTGACTTGGCCAACACAATAATCCTCAACTTGGTGGAAATTCGCTATTTTGGTAGGGGGAACCAAGTGAATAACCGTGTCAAGTAGTTAAGGGTCGTCCTCCATGTAGGCTTCTTATGGTTGGAGGAACCCATCTCAATCGACATTGAGTTGATTTCATTCATCATAGGTTTTTCATCCATGGCCAAGATTCCTGCCTAGTACATGGATGACAAGATAAAGGAGAAATCTATTTCCAAGGAGATGAAGAAAACATACAACACATAGAGGGGCTCACACAGTATAATAATAAAAAGAATCATCCACACAGCCACAAGAATGGCCACAAATATTATGGCCTACAAACTATTAAGAAAGTTCCACAAGGAGAAAGTCCCTGTAGGGGTTGTCGCAGCTGCAAGACAATGCACCCATAGCACCATGCTCAATTGGGCCCCTTACCTATTGAATGTTTTCCTCAATGATTGCAAAGATGCACATGACTTGGGGACATAATTTCATTATTCTTGGTTAATACTTTTGATAGCACTAATCGGGTGGAGGGAGCCACCATATTCTTACTTCCGCGATAGAATAGGTTGTTGTCACACAACGTGGTATACCTCAATGGGGAACACTTTGGACCCTAAGGGAAGAAGTGACAACATAGGTACCTTTGCGCAGTACTTCAACGACATCCAAAAAAGCATAGAAAACACATGGAGGATCACTTTGGAGGTTGATGTGCAATACCAAGGTATTGGAAATTTCAGAGCCACACGACACATTATGTGGATACAAGCACGCACGGATCCATCCAAGGAATGGTTGCAACTTCGACACTGCATCAATGTCGAAGATGTAGAAATGGCCATGTAGAATTGACATGATGACAAGAAGATCCCAGTCATTCCTAAGAAAGTTCCTACTAGAAAGGAAGTAGAAGTAGGTGTATCAAAGACACCTGCAGGAGACAGTGCTATGCCAAAAACGTTGAAGACCATCCAGAAGCCAGTGCAACAGAAGAAGGGGAGTGCACCAAAGAAAGATGCGCAGGAAGGAAAAGGGGACACTGCCCGAGCACAAGGAGAACAAATAATGGAGGATACAACTACACAAGAAACCCCCTCGATAGTTACCCCACAGGAAAAAGGGCCCCCCAAATGACCAATCATAAACATAGGGGGGTTGCACAAGTAGCTCCCAAAGTACACGATTATTGAGGATGACACCGACCTCGTGGTAGAAAAAGTATAGGAACATGAAACTGAGGAGCTCGAAGACACCCGACACCAAAGATGCTGAATTCAAGATGAGCTGGCAGACATAAGGTAGGTCCTGGAGAAGATGAGAGCATCTCACAAGTATGAAAGGGGAAGAGATCCCTTCCCCATAGCAATAGAAGTGTAGGAAAGGACCGTTCCAAGAGAACAAGACACCATCCAGACCATAACACAGGCGAGTCCAAACTTTCAAGTCACATCCAACATGTTGCAGATAGATAAAGCCATATCCCAGACACCACTGAAGGATCTAGCATAGGTAGAATTGGTAATGGAAAGAACACCAACTAAGGCATTGTACAAGATTCAAGTCAGTGTCACATAGGAGGTGTAGTAGCACACAAGAATAGATGCAACAAAATTGGAGCATATGAATAATGACAAGGAAGCCTTAGAACTATTAGTCGAGCATGCCAAGCTCTAAACTAAGGAGGAAAAACAACGCACAAACTGTTGGGATCACGAAACAATAAAATAAAACAAATGTGGAAATAAAACATAGAATATACACAATACAATAGATGCTCATATATATTTGGTTCAACCAGTGTGGGCTGCGTCCACCAAATAAATTTCTAGATCCTTCCTTTATTATTATCCAGCAAATGAAGGGATACAAACTACAACACACCCATTGTAACTTACTCGTCTTTCTCTCACAGTATCCTCACTCAGAATACAATATTCGCAATGATACATAGCCGCAATACATTTCCCTCATAAAAGAGGGTTTCTTTCTAGGGAAAAAAAACCTAACATAAATTCTACCTTCAAATCTGCGACCTTATAATGAACGATCTATTTTTACTATGAAATTACAATATACATTTACAAGGAATTTTTTCCTTCAGGGGCTTCTCCCCCGAACCCTGCAGAGGTGGTAACCCCCCCTTGCACTCCCCTAGATGGAGGAGTGTACATTCTTCTAGGTGTAAAGTCTTCATGGGGTATAAACATGGTTGAAAACAAAGACCTTTGAACCATGAAGATAATCTGGCTCCACAACCAACAATCTCCCACTTGGAGACTTATCTCAACAACTCCACTGTTGTTGTATATGCTAGACTATGATCCTTCTTGAACCTAGAAAATTTCTCATCTTCATATTCATGCTTGAAGACCAACCGAAACTGAGCAGGAACTCAGTTTCTCCTTGGTTACTCCCTTAGTTAACATGTCTACAAGATTTTGGCTTGTGTGTATCTTTTCCAACTTCAAATGTCCATATTCCAAGATGGATTGTATGAAATGGTACCTGAGATGTATATGATTAGTATTCGAATGAAAGGCTGAGTTATTTGCAATATGAATGACACTCTCTTTTTCATAGTACAACCTGTTATTCTCTTTCTTCTTTCCCAATTCCTCCATAAACCTTTGTAACCAAATCATCTCTTTACTAGCCTCTGTGGTAGAAACATACTTTGCCTCTATTGTTGAAAGTGAAACAACCTTTTGCAGTTTCGAAATCCAACTTACTATTGTTCCACCTATAGTAAAAACATACCCTGTGGTGTTCCTCTTGCTATTTATATCACCTGCCATATCTGAATAAACATATCCTTGTAGAATAGTGTATGAACCTTCAAAATATAAAAAAATGAGTAGCAATAACTCTCAAATACATGAGAATCCACTTTACTATCGCCCAATGTTCTTTACCTGGATTGTTCATATACCTGCTCACAACTACCATTTCAAGTGCAATATCTGGTGTTGTGCAAACCATCACATACATCAAGATACCAATTGTTGATGAATAAAATACGTTGGACATCTATTCTATCTCCTCCTATGTCTTAGGACACATTTGCTTAGTTAATTTGAAATGGTTGGTGAAAGGTGTACTAACTAGTTTCGCATTCTGCATTCTAAACTTCTCCCACACCTTCTCTATGTATTCACCCTGAGACAATGTCAATTTGTGATTTTTCCTGTCTCTTGTTATTCTCATACCAAGTATTTTATTTGCAACATCCAAATCCTTCATCGCAAATGAATTAGATAATTTCTTCTTGAGCACATTTATATCCTGCATATTAGACTCTACAACAAGCATGTCATCTACATACAATAGAAAGATAATATATCTTCCATTTTCTATCCTTTCAAAATAAACACAGTGATAAAAATGACATCTACTATAACCTTTTTCTGTCATAAACCTATCAAAATTCAAATACCATTCCCTTAGAGCTTTCTTTAGAATATATAAGCTCTTCTTCAACCTGCAAACCAAATTTTCCTTCCTTTTTACCTCATACCCCTATGGTTGCTGCATAAAAATGTCTTCCTCCAAATCCCCATGGAGAAAAATTGTTTTTACATCTAACTGTTCAATATGAAAATCTTCTACTACCACTAGACTTAAAATGGTCCTAATTGAAGTCATTTTAACAACAAGAGAAAATATTTCATCAAAATATATACCTTTCTTGTGTGCAAACGCATTTACAACAAGTCTAGCCTTGTACCATTTTCTTCTTCCATGTTCTTCCTTCAACTTGTAAACCCATTTATTCTGTAATCCTGTTTTTCCTGCAGACAACTGAACCAAATCCCAAGTCCGGTTATTTACTAGGGAATCCATTTCCTCTTTCATTTCTTGCTCCCACTTCCTTTTGGTGTCTATGTGCATTTCCTCTTTATAACATTTTGGTTCACCTGAATCAGTCAACAATAAATAATACAATGAAGGAGAGTATCTTTCAAGGTGTCTACTTAACCTGGTAGATATGATAACAACACTTGTAGGATTTTGAGGTACCTGTTCCTCTTGTTGTTGTACATTTTGATTTCCTGGTTCCTTTGGAATTTATTTTTGAGTGATCTCATCAAGCACTGTGTATTTTGTTTTTTCTTTTTCTTGTATCTTTCCCTGCAAATAATCTTTATACATGACCTTCTCATTGAATATGACATCTCTACTCCTAATTATTTTGTGATTTTCATAATCCCATAAGTGATAACCAAAATAATTAACACCATATCCAATAAAGGTACACTTCTTGGATTTTTCCTCAAGATTTGTTCTATTTTCTTTATTAATATGGACAAATGCTTCACAACTAAATGCCTTAAAAAAATATTAGTTTACCTTTTTACCCATCGATGCCTCCTCTAGAATTCCACCATCCAAAGAGCTTAAAGGTCCTATGTTTATTAAGTAAACAACAATATCTACAACATCTATCTAGAACTGTAAGGGCATACCATCATGCAATCTCATACTCATTGCGCGGTCCATGATTGTCATGCTCATCCTTTCTGACACACCATTTTCTTGTGGTGTTCTTGAATCTGGCTTCTCTCTACGAATCCCATGGTATGAACAATAATCATCAAACTCCTTGCTGCAATATTCACCTTCATTATCTAATTTGAGACACTTTAACATTTTTCCTATCTCATTCTCAACCAAAGATTTCCATTTCTTAAAAGTATCAAAAACATCAGATTTTTGTCGAATGCATTAAACCCAAGTTTTTCTAGTTGCATCATCAATAAAAGTAACATAATAACGAGAGCCGCCAAGATATGACACCTGAGCTGGTCCGCATACATCTGTATGCACAAGCTCTAACCTTTCATTCTTCTTTTCTTTTTCGACTCTGAGAAATCTAACTCTCTTATGTTTTACATAAACACAATTCTCACAGAAACCCAAATCAATTAGTCTAAGATCTGGAAACAAATTTATTTTGTGAAGTATCTGCATCCCCTTATTGCTCATGTGTTCAAGCCTACGATGCCACAGTGTTGTATCCACTCCTGTAGAAGATAAAGAGATAGAAGAGTTAGTATTACCAGTACATAAATATAATGTACCTACCTTCTCTCCTTTTTCTATCACCACTGATCCTTTGGTGACATTCCACATCTTATCTTTAAATATGGATATACAACCGTCACTTGCTAAATTCCATGTTGAAATTAGATTTTTCCTTAGATCTCGAACATGTCTTACCTCTTTCAACAACCATTTGTTTCCATTGCTTTTCTTTAATTTTTCCTTTCCCATTCCAACAATTTTGCATGTTGCATCATCACCCAAATGAACTTGTGCAAAATAACCTTGAACCTAATCTAGAAAATGTTTCCTATGGGGTGGGGCATGAAATGAAGCCCTTGAATATACTACCCAAGTCTCAGAAATATTATCTACATAAATAATCAAAGAATCTTGTAACACATCACCTGTTACATTTCCTTCCTGATTTATCTCTTGTTCTCCATCTCTTTGTTTCTTTGGAGCTCTTTAGTATTTCTTCAGATGTCCTTTCTTCCCACAATTCCGTCACTCTATATTTCCCAGTCTAGATTTGGATCTTCCCTTCCTATAATTCTCTCCTTTCCCTGAGCCCTTTCCTCTATCCTTTTGTCTTCCCATGTTCTCCATGTTTAATGCATTACCTGATGTCTCACCTATGCTTTTCCATCACATTTCCTCACTAAGGATAATACCAACAACATCATAAAATTTTAAAGTATTTGAACCAGAGACAAAGTTACTTACAGTCATGACCATGCCAGTCCATTTTTCTGGGAATGAGCACAATATTAGAAGAGCCCTTACCTCATCATCAAAGTCCACTTTTACAGAACTTAGCTGATTAGTAACCGTATTATATTCATTTAAATGATTTGCAACAGAACCACCTTCTGGCATCTTCGTATTAAATAATATCTTCATTAGAAATACCTTATTGGACACTGAGGGTTTTCATACGGTTTAGCCAATGTGTCCATCATCTCCTTCATTTTCTTTTATTTCAAAATATTGAAACCCATTGATTTTTCCAAGATCAACCATATCTTTCCTAGTGCCTTTATGTCAAGAACCTCCCATTCTTCATCCTTCATGGTCGTCGTATTCTCTGCTATTCCATACAATGGTAGGATTAGATCCTTCCAATATAAATAATCTTCCATCTGCATTTTACATAACTAGTAGTTTTGGTCATGAAATTTATCAACCCTAAACTTTCCATCTTCCGCCATTGCTCCCACTCGAACCAGGAACTCTCTTTTACGATGAGTTACTTTTGTCTTTGATACTAGTTCTTAGAAAAAAAGGATCACAGAGCACTAAAATAAAACAAATTCATAAATAAAACACATAAGATACACAATACAATAGAGACATAGATATACGAGGTTCACCCAGTGTGGGCTACGTCCACTACAGAAATTTCCAGGTCCTTCCTTTATTATTATCCAACAATTGAAGGGATACAACCTACAATACAGCCACTATAACTTCATCTTCTTTCTCTCACAGTCTACTTACTCAAAATACAATATTCGTAAGGATACATAGTAGCAATACATTTCCTTGATAAAATAGGGTTTCCTTCTAGGGAAAAAAACCCTAACATAACTTCTATATTCAGATCTGCGACATTATAATGAATGGTCCAGATTTACTATGAAATTACAATATACATTTACAAGGAAATTTTTCCTTCAGGGGCCCACTTGCCCCCAGACCTCATGGGTGGTTAAACCCCCCTTTCACTCCCCTGCGTGGATGATTGTGCATTATTCTGGGGTGTAAAGTCTTCACGGGGTATAAACACGGTTGAAAAAAAAGACCTCTGAATCAAGAAGATAATCAGGCTCCACAACCAACAATATAGTGGAAGAGGGTCTGACATCGATGTATAATCGCATCCCAAATAGAACGCGAGTAGAGAACATGAGCATAGAGGAGAATCTCAATATGATTTCAAAAACCATTGATCAGTATAGGCAAGAGATTGAGGAGCTAAAGGAAAAACTAAACCACATGAATCCTATGTAGTTGAGAGAACAAAGGAAGAAAGAAGTTTCATTTCAAATAGGTTAGATGGGGAAACAAGTTAGCGCAGTAGAAAAATTGTTCGACCAAGAAGCGTAGCTCTGGATAGCATTGGAGGAGGACGAGCAGGTCCAACAGTGTGACAAGGAAGAAGAAAGAGTAAGTGTAGCTATCCAAGACCTCAAGTAGAGGCAGAAGAAAATTAGTATCATAGAACACCTGAAAGGTACTCAAGATATGAATAAGTTACAGTCTGAGTTGAAAGCTACAGAGATGTAGAAACATGAGAGATAAGAAGAAGTGGAACCACTCCAGGAAAAATATGCGCAAATGATTGCACAAATGGAGGAGGAGAAGAAGAGCATAGTGCAGGAACACACATAGAGAACAAAAATGATCCATGAGGAGATCACAACATAGTTGGTAGAGGCAGTGAGAGGAAATGCAGCGCAGGTTCAGGAAAGAGGAAGGAAACTTGCAGACAAGTTCCACATCTTAACATAGATTTTTCAGGGAGCGCGCAATGCCTAGATGGCTCGGGAGGAGATACATGTCATATTTGGGGGCTTGTTGGGTGTAGGCCTATTTTGAGGCAATATCAGGCTAAATGACTTCATGGATTCATGTCCACATAGGAAATACAAATAGAATGGATTGATTGATGTTGTGGGGACTGTTCATATCCCTATGGATGGGGGAGTCACCCACTTCCATCATAAAGGTCCCCTATTTTAATAGAAGGGATAGGAAAGTGATAGAGACATCAACTATCAACTCTATAAACGAAGTCTTGCCCTATGGAATGAATAGGGAAAGTATTCCTTCTAACCATATCGAGTTGAATCGGAGAATAAATTCATGTTTTGGAGAAGAAAAGATGGCAAGAAAAGCAACACGTATGAGGGAAAGCCACATGCAAAGAAGGAAAGCATGCAAGGCACACAAGAAGGAAAACCTAACCATGTTAGGGTTAGGGTTTTGTTAAGAGATTGTAATGGTTGGAAAACTTGTAAAATAGTATAAATGACAACCTAGGATGTCTAGGTCGGGGTTCAAAGTGGTTTTTGTTGGTTCAAGTTATTTCTGAATTGTAAGAAACTTTTGTGATACCTTTTTGTAAGATGTTGAGATATAGAAGAGTCAGGAAACTATATCTTGAGGGTTAGATCATAGGCTGAGGAGCCTGGTGTGATCTAGTCTACCTCACAGAGGTTGTGGAACCTATCTCATAATTGTATGATCGAAACGGTGGTGCGTGCAATGCCATATTTTGCAAAAATATAAATAAAAGAGCCTACGAAGCCATATCTTTGTGGATGTAGCATAGGAGGGGGTGAACCACGGTAAAATTGTTGTACTGTTTGATGAGTAAATGAATTTTTAATTTTTGTTAATGGTTGATCATATTTAATTGTTGCTAATGATTGATTTATGCATAATTGGTTAGCTAGATCTATTACTGAGACACATTACAAAGAATTAAATGCAGGGAGTAGGAACAAAAATAGAGACGAGATTTCTCAAGGGCCTGGGAGTGCTAGAGTCAGATTGAGGCATGGATACAACCTTTTTTGGGTAATTCGATGACGCGAGTATGATGACGATGTTTTTTTCAGAAGAAGAGACTCCGATCAGTAGGATAAACTTTGGAAGAGCGAATGTAAGCATGTTTTTCATTATGTTGTTTCGTCAATAAATGTTGTAGCATAGTATGCTTGATACAGGTCTGAAGGACCATGGAGAGGCTGAAACAAGACACCAAAACCATCTTATTCCTTCTATTTCTTCCTTTCTTCTCTTTTAACACATAAAATCAATCAGTTACATGTGATAGAGAATCTGTGTCACTTGGATGATAAGTGGCCAACGAAGCGGTCAAGAACCTTATAGTTTCGGGATCTTTGTATCGAGATGCATCTATGCTTGGATTTGAACAACATATATAAGTAATTCTATGGCTCCACAATGATGGGGGTCATTTATTATTCTTCCTATTTTTCTATATTGAGTATGTGGGAATGATGTCCATATCAACATCATCAATGCCTCATGAGCATGAGAACTTGTGAAGCTTGTAAACATTCATGATCATATTCTGATCTCTTGTTGTCATCACCCAAAAGGGACTTTGGCCTTACAACTTGTAAAGAATAGACATCATTACAACGAGGAGAATAAAGTGATCAATCTTTGGAGAAAGACCCAGAGACGTAGCCCACATTGAGTGAACTCTGTTATCAATGGAAGTGTCATATATCTTATGTGATTTTTTCTTATGTTACTTTTCATGAATTTCCACACATAGATTAGTAAATGCAAGCATGACATATAACACATAAGGAAGATAAAAGAGGCTTTAATTCAATTTGGATTCAAGTCTATAAAGACTTCCACTATACCTTTAATTGCAATCCTCTCAAGTAAAATGATCTATAACTGACCCTTTGGAGGAGTGATAGGATCAAAATAATTATTGGAAACTAATCACCCTAGGTTTAGATCAGTAAACCTAACATAAGGGATGAGATGCCCTTGAGACCAAAAATAACTTTGCAGGTATTTGAAAAATCGAAGATAGAATTTGTTGGGCCAATCCATCCACCAACTAAAAGGTCTGGAGAAAGATATATCATTGCTATGATAAAATACTTAATAATATGGGAAGAAGTAGCACCAATCAAATACTGCAGTGCAGAGACAACAACATAATTCTTGTTTGAGAAAGTGATCACTAGATTTGGATGTCCAAGAATTTTGATGAGTGACCAAGGTGCTCACTTTATCAATAGTACTATCAGAGCTATGACTGAGGATTTTGAAGTCTATCACCAGAAGAGTACACCACACCATCCTCAAGAAAATGGAATAGTAGAAGCCTTCAATAAAATCTTGGAGATTGCTTTGACAAAGATATGCAATGTCAACAGGGATGATTGGGATTTTAAAATACCAGTAGTACCATGGGCATACAAGACTACATTAAATAAGTTGACAGGACAGACACCATTCAGATTGGTGTATGGGAAGGAAGCAATAGTACCATTAAAATTTCTAGTACCCAGTCTACGTGTAGCAACAATCACCAACATGACAGAAAGAGGTGCAGTGAAGGAGAAGTTAAACCAACTAATGGAGATGGAAGAGGATAGGATTCTGGCAGGATTTCATCAGGAAGTACAGAAAGCGAGAGACAAATCCTGGCATGATAGACATATCAAGAGGAAGAGTTTCAAGGAAGGAGACCTGGTATTTCTCTATGACAGTAAGCTTTTTAAACATCCTATTAAATTTCAAATGCATTGGCTAGGGCCTTATGAAGTAAAAATTGTCACAGATGGAGAATCTGTATAGATAAAGGATCTGGCAGGAACATAACTCAAGGGAATGATCAAAGGTATTTGAATGAAACTTTACAGGGATAGTCGACCTCCTAACATTTAAAAGTTACAACGCAGTAAGAAAACATGTACATGGTGGAATATAGTATAAGATAGGATAGAAAAATGACAAAAAGAAATAAAAACAAGAAAAATAAGGAAAAAGAAATACAAACACAAAAAATAAAGAAATTACTAAAATTAATGGGAAATTTTGTGCCCAAAAAAAGTGGACTCAGCGCGACAAACGAAAAAATGTTCATGCACAACAGATGGGTATCAGAAAGAAAAATAGTGTGCACTAATGAAAATCACAGCGGAAATGAAAGGTGCAGTTAAAAAGTTTAGCGCACCGGAAAAAAGTCCAATGGTCAAAAAAGTGAAAAATGATGGTTATATCAAAAAGGCACCAAGTGGTGACATTTATGAAATTAAATGGAATGTTCTCATAAAAATTCATTGCATTAATCACAGCTAGGAAACCTTCTCCGAGAAGCTTCACAACATTTATGGAACCTTCCATATAAAGGGGCAACACGGGAAAAATACAATGTATTGAGAAATTGCAAACTTGCAGTGACAGAGAGAACACAGAGCAAAGGAGAATAGACGAGTGCATAACGTGAACCATTTGAATCCCATTCAACAAAAAGAGAGTAGTACCCATGATGACAACACCAAATATTTGTGCATTGAGCCAAACAACGAGGAAAACCCATAGAAGTGTTAGAGTGCCTCATGAAACAACGTAAGCCCAAGATCCAACAACGACTGCCATGGAAATCGATTCACATGATAGTGCACAGGACTGTGAAACAAATGATGCAGGCAATCTACAACAACCTATGAGGGCCAAAGAAACTCAAAGAACAAATGGAAAATTCAGTGAGCACATAGAGGCTGCAGCACCAAGACCACAACTTGAAGAAGGGTCCACACAATAGTAAGAAGGGCCAGTTGAAGATATATCTGGGAAGCGATTTTTTCGGGCACAGAGCATAGCCAAGTGGAGGTTGGGACCTCTAGCACGTCGATTAGAAGAAAGGGAAAATATCTCATGGCATAGTCCCCACACAAAAATCGCGATGTAGCACTCGTACTACCACGCATCCCAGAGGGAGTGCAGTCCCCACCAACACTTTTGGGTTGTGTGGAAAAGATGAAGTATTCAAACCATGATGTGGCCAATGCTGGAAAATTCCCTGAATTTTCACAGCAGGTATACATGGACGACATAGGCATGGGACCCTTTGACGACCCTATACTACAACTAAAACCATTGGAAGTCGGCTTGGCCAACACAGGAATCCTCAACTTGGTGGAAATTCCCCATTTTGGTAGGGGGACCAAAGTAAATAACTGCTTCAAGGAGATAATGGCGGTCCTCCATGTAGGCTTCTTATGGCTAGAGGAACTTGTCTCAATCGAAGTTGAGTTGATTTCATTCATCATAGGTATGTCGTTCATGGGCGAGAGTCCCGCCCAGTACCTGGATGACAAGACAAAGGAGAAATCTATTGTCGAGGAGATGAAGAAAAAATACGACACAGAGAGGGGCTTGCGCGGTATAATAATAAAAAGAATCAACGACGCAACATGATGCAAGATCATCATCTCACGTCAGCCAGCCAGCCAGCCACGTTTGCGGATTCAGTGCATGCATTCAAGAGAGGCGCAGCCTCATTTAAAGTTTGAATCAATGTAATTAAATATTTAAGCTATTGAGTTGGGAAGTCATGCTTTGCACAGACGTAGAAGTAATTAGGCCTTTAAATATTTGTAAGGCTGAAATCTAGATCTGATCTGCGGACTAGACAACCATTGAATGTAATTGAATAGAGTAGTTGAGGTTTGGAGGGAAGAGCTCGAAGAGCCCCCTCAGGTAAAAGATCGAGAGATATCTCATTTTGTAAGAGCTAGCACAAGAATAGTAAAGCGTGAGATAGGGAAGGAGCCGAGACCTTGTTACAAGCCGTGCTCATGAACTTTTTGTACAAAACAAGCATTTGCCATTTTAATATAAACCAGTAGTTTTTCCTGCAATTTACTATGTTTTGAATGAATGTCTATTGAGTGTTCATGTTTATGCTATGTTCTTTATGTTGTAGATGTATGTTAGGCATTTGCAGGGGTTTTGTTTGATTTCAAAATTTGAGAGGTCTTTGAGGCTTCACACTAGGAGGGTGTGACAGAACGTTGCGGGTTCTGTAGGTCGTGCACATGGGTGCACTTCTGAACTCTGCATATTCAGACAAAGACGTGCTGCAGGAACAAAAGATGAAATCGACAACTCAGGAGAAGGCCGTGAGGCTTTTGAATACCTCAGGAGGTGAGGCTGTGTAAGCGAAACACAATTGCAGACATCACTTATGTTGTGGGTTCTATAGAGCTCTGCCAGGTGGGCATTGAGGAGGTGCAAGGAGTGCATAGAATATAGAGGAGGAACTCTGCTATGAGTTCAAGAAGAACCAGAATCATTAAGGATTCTGAGAGCTCTGCCAAGTGGGCATTGAGCATATGCATAGTGATGCACTGGGGAACTCTGCAGTGAGTTCGTAAGAAGAAAGGATCACAGAGGATTCTTGATACTCTGCTAGGTGGGCATGGAGTAAGTGCCGCAATGCATGAGAGGAACTCTATTGAGTTCAGAAGAAGAAAAAATATCTGAGGAATTCTGCAAGAGGCTCTGACAAATGGGCATTGAGCATATACACAGGGTTACTGAATACCCGGAAATACTCATCAATAGGTTTCTTGAGCAGACTGAGCACCAGGAGGGCCTCATAATTCTCCATCTGTAGGAGAAGGAAAGAGGATTATTCCCTTAAGGTATGAGGAGAAGGAAAGCTCAGAGGAGATAGCACCTTTGCATGCGTGCAAAGACTCTACAAGGAGTGCAGGAGTCATGGAAACCTCTTAAAGTTTCAGAGAAGGTCAAGCTCAGGAGGGTGAGTGATTTTATGCACAAAGCCATAACTGCAAGGAGTGCAGAGCCTACATAACTCCTTGAAGGGTTTAGAGTACCCAAAGCTCAAGAGGGGCAGCATTTTCATGCACGCAGTCGATAACTCACAGTCGTGGAGTTCGTAGAAACAGAGCAAAGGCTAAGACTTTTAGATGTTTGGAAATTCTTCCAAGTCTGGGAAGAAAGCGTAGAAGCTTGGGAGAAGACACAACAACCATTAGATCTGGCTGAAGAAAAGAGATCTGGACCGTTGATTTCACACGTCCGGGAAGAAGTAGAGATAGCGCATAGAAAGGACGGATTTGAACCATCGGATCTTGGTCCAAGTACCCATCATCCACTGGATCTGACAAGACTTGCAAGGGAATTAAACCCTCATACAACAGACCAGAGGAGATCAAAGTCCCGAAATGCATTGGCACATCGGGATATCGGGGGTCTCGAGGTTGAGAGGTTAGGACATTACAAGTCCTGAAATAGCGAGAGAGAATCTGAGCTGTTCATCTTGGAGAGGACACGTGTCGCGCTATCATCCGTTTCAGAGATCTGGGCACGAGGATATCAAGAGGGAAGAGATTTTGTTATCGGGAAATTGTGAGTCAAGAAATCCTGAGATTTGATATGGACCGTCCATCCATTTGGGACGCGTGGAAAAAATCCAAGAATTCGGGAAAAATCCTGAAAGGGAAGAGTCCATCGGTGATCGGGATTCGATGTTTCGTGGATCCTGAGGACAAAGCGTTCACACATTTCGGGAACGAAAAGCCTGAAACCCCGACAAGGTGGAAAGCTCCATTGTGGGGCCAGCTGACGTCACTTGGTTATATCGGAGGTCGGGGATCGAAACTTTGGGAGCTCCGAGGGAAAGAACCCAAAGGCATTTCGATGTTTCAAAGCCTAAAACCCCGAAAAGAGAGAGAAGGTCGGGAATTGTCATATCAACATTTCACGGATCGGTGAATCGGGAGTCGAGAGGATAAGAGATTGGGCTCTCGCGTCAATAAATCCCGAAGGACATATGGCTGCAGTCATATGAGAATTGGTCATGTGGGCCAAGAGATAGCCCAGGGGATAAATGTTGAAGGTGCATTTTAGGTAATCGGTGATCGATCGTTTGTGCGAGGCCGTTGAGGACAACGAAAGGACCTGTGGATCAAGTTTCATCAGAGATTCTAGCGGGGAATCAAAGGAGCCAATCCGACTCACTTGGTAATAGAACGATCATGTGAGAAGACATAGAGTGCATCTTAGCATATGCATCAGTTGTTATCAGAGCTAGAACTTTGTTTGTATATTTCAAGCAGAGGGAGAAGGCAAAGGAAGACAGAGTACTGGAAACTCTGTAAGGATTGTTTGCATGTAGGCAACAATCAAGGAGACATTCAAGAGGACTATAGGATGAAATTGGAAACACTCGGGGTGCAGAGTGATAGTAGCAGGTTTGCCAGGAGAGCAGACAGAGACAACGATATGGCTACTGAAGGCCGTAGATATGCTAGAAGGAAAAACCCGGAGCTGATGAGTAAAGAAGACATAGATGAAGAACTCGTTGATATAAGGGCGGAGATAAAAAATATTTCATTTCGGATGTAGAAGAACGCCAAGTCGAGATGGGTATACGAATGGCCCATAAAGACAAAGGTAAATTGGCCAGTCAAGGAGTTGATGGCTAGAAGACAACGTAAGTTGTTAAGAGGATGGTTGAGCAGTAGCACAGAAGAAACAACAACAGCAAGGGAATGGAGCGAGGAGACTCCAGAATATGGTTTGGGATCCAGGAGGATTTCCCCAGCTGAGAGGGGAAGCTCATGAGCAGGAGCTCATGAATTTTGCAGCTGAGGAGTATGATGCAGGAGCATCATCTCACATCATCCAGCCAGCCAACCACGTTTGTGGATTCAGCGCATGCATTCAAGAGAGGCGCAACCTCATTTAAAGTTTGAATCAATGTAATTAAATGTTTAATCTATTGATCTGGGAAGTTGTGCTTTGCACAGACGTAGAAGTAATTAGGCCTTGAAATGTTTGTAAGGCTGAAATCTAGATCCAATCTACGGACTAGACAGCCATTGAATGTAATTGAATAGAGTAGTTGAGGATTGGAGGGAAGAGCTCGAAGATCCCCCTCAGGTAAAAGATCGAGAGAGATCTCATTTTGTAAGAGCTAGCGCAAGAATAGTAAAGCATGATATAGGGAAGGAGCCAAGACCTTGTTACAGGCCATGCTCAAGCACACTTTGTACAAAACAGGCATTTGCCATTTTAATATAAACCAACAGTTTTTCCTGCAATTTACTGTGTTTTGAATGAATGCCTATTGAGTGTTCATGTTTATGCTGTGTTCTTTATGTTGTAGATGTATGTTAGGCATTTGCAGGGGTTTTGTTTGATTTCATAATTTGAGAGTTCTTTGAGGCTTCACACCAAAAGGGTGTGACAGAATGTTGCAGGTTCTCTAGGCCATGCACATGGGTGCACATCTGAACTCTGCGGATTCAGAAAAAGAAGTGTTGTGGGCACAGAAGATGAAATCGACAACTCAGGAGAACGCCGTGAGGTTGCTGAATACCTCAGGAGGTGAGGCTGTGTAAGCAAAACACAGTTGTAGACAGAACTTATGTTGTGGGTTCTGTAGAGCTCTCCCAGGTGGGCATTGAGTGGGTTCAAGGAGTGCACAAAAGACAGAGGAGGAAATCTACTACGAGTTCAAGAAGAACCAGAATCATTAAGGATTCTGAGAGCTCTGCCAAGTGGGCATTGAGAATATGCACAGTGATGCACAGGGGAACTCTGTTGTGAGTTCGTAAGACGCAAGGATCATGGAGGATTCTTGATACTCTACCAGGTGGGCATGGAGTAAGTGCCGGAATGCACGAGAGGAACTCTGTTGAGTTCAAAAGAAGACAGAATCTCTGAGGAGTTCTGCAAGAGCCTCTGCCAAGTGGGAATTGAGCATATACACAGGGTTACTGAATACCCGGAAATACTTAGCAATAGGTTTCTTGAGCCGACTGAGTGCCAGGAGGGCCTCGTAATTCTCCATCTATAGCAGAAAGAAAGAATATGTATTCCCTTAATGTTTGAGGAGCAGGAAATCTCAGAGGAGATAACACCTTTGCGTGCATGCAAAGACTCTGCAAAGAGTGCAGGAGTCATGGAAACCTCTTAAAGTTTCAAAGAAGGTCAAGCTCAGGAGGGCAAGTGATTTTATGCACAAAGTCATAACTACAAGGAGTGCAGAGGCTACAAAACTCCTTGAAGAGTTCAGAGTACCCAAAGCTCAGGAGGGGCAAAGTTTTCATGCGCACGGTCGAGAACTCATGGTCGTGGAGTTTGCATAAACAGAGCAAAGGCTGAGACTTTTAGATTTTTGGAAATTCTTCCAAGTCTGGGAAGAAAGCACAGAAGCTCGGGAGAAGACACAACATCCATTAGATCAGGCTGAAGAAAAGAGATCTGGACCGTTGATTTCACACATCCGGGAAGCAGTAGAGCTAGCACATAGAAGGGACGGATTTGAACTGTCGGATCTTGATCCAAGTACCCGTCATCCATTGGATCTAACAAGACTTGCGAGGGAGTTAAACCGTCATATAGCAGAGAAGAAGAGACGAAAGTATCAAAAGGCATTGGCACATCGGGATATCGGAGGTCTCGAGGTTGAGAGGTCGGGACATTACAAGTCCTGAAATAGTGAGAGAGAATCTGAGGCGTTCGTCTGGGAGTGGACATGTGTTGCACGATCATCTGTTTCGGAGATCCGACCACCAAGATATCAAGAGGTAAGAGATTTTGTTATCGGGAAATCGTGAGTCCAGAAATCCTGAGATTTGATCTGGACCATCCTTCCATTTGGTACGCGTGGTGGAAATTCAAGAATTCAGGAAAAATCCCGAAAGGGAAGAGTCCATCGGCGATCGGGATTAGGCGTTTCACGGATCCTGAGGACAAAGCGTTTGCACATTTCGGGAACGCAAAGCCTGAAACCATGACAAGGTGGAAAGATCCATTGTGGGGCCAGCTGACATCACTTCATTATATCAGAGGTCAGGGATCAAAACTTCAGCAGCTCAGTGGGAAAGAACCCAAAGTCATTTTGGTGTTTCAAAGCCCAAAACCCCGAAAAGAGAGAGAAGGTCGGGGAATTGTCATATCGGCATTTCGCAGATCGGTGAATCAGGAGTCGAGAGGATAAGAGATCGGGCTCTTGCGTCAATAAATCCTGAAGGACATATGGCTGCGGTCATATGAGAATTGGTCATGTGGGCCAAGAGATAGCCCAGGGGATAAATGTTGAGGTGCATTTTGGGTAATCGGTGATCGGTCGTTTGTGCGAGGCCGTCAAGGACAACGAAAGGACCTGTGGATCTGGTTTCATCAGAGATTCCAACAGGGAATCAAAGGAGCCAATCCGGCTCACTTGGCAATAGAATGATCCTGTGAGCGGACGTAGAGTTCATCTTAGCGTCTGCATCACAACCACAAGAATACAAAAAATTAAGGGATACAACTTACAACACGTCTGTTGTAACTTCCTCTTCTTTCTCTCATTGTATCCTCACTCAGAATACAATATTCACAATGATACATAACCACAATACATTTCCCTCATAAAAGAGGGTTTCCTCCTAGGGAAAAAAACCCTAACATAACTTCCATCGTCAAATGTGCGACCTTACAGTGAATGGTCCATATTTACTATGAAATTACAATATACATTAACAAGGAAATTTTTCCTTCGAGGGCTTCACCCCTGAACCCTAGCCGAGGATAGCCCCCCTGAACCCTGTAGGGGGGTAACCCCCCCTGCACTCCCCCGCGTGGAGGAGTGTACATTCTTTCGGGGTGTAAAGTCTTCATGGAGTATAAACATGGTTGAAAACAAAGACCTCTGAATCAGGAAGATAAGATGGCTCCACAACCAACAATTTCCCACTTGGAGACTGATCTCAACAACTCCACTGTCATTTTAAATGTTGGACTATGATCTTTCCTGAACCTAGGAAACTTATCATCTTCTTCTTCATGCTTGAAGACCAATTGAAACTAAGCAAAAACTCAGTTTCTCCCTGGTTACTCCCTTAGTTAACATGTCTGCAAGATTTTGGCTAGTGTGTATCTTTTCCAACTTCAAATGTCCATATTCCAAGATGGATTGTACAAAAATGGTACCTGAGATGTATATCATTATTCTTTGAATGGAAGGTTGAGTTCTTTGCAATATGAATGACACTCTTGTTGTCACAGTACAACTTGCTATTCTCTTTATTCTTTCCCAATTCCTCCATAAACCTTTGTAACCAAAACATCTCTTTATTGTTTCAACCTTTTGAAATCCAACTTACTGTTGTTCCACCTATAGTAAAAACATACCCTGTGGTGTTCCTCCTGTTATCTTTATCACTTTCCATATCTGAATCAACATATCCCTGTAGAATAGTCTCTAAACTTCCAAAACATAATAAATGAGTAGCAGTACCTCTAAAATACTTGAGAATCCACTTTAGTACCTCCCAATGTTCTTTACCTGGATTTTTCATATACCTTCTCACAACTCCCATTGCATGTGCTATACCTGGTCTTGTGCAAGCCATTGCATACATCAAGCTACCAACTGCTGATGAATAAAATACCCCAGACATGTATTCTATCTCCCCCTTTGTCTTAGGACAGATTTCCTTAGTTAATTTGAAATGGTTGGCCAAATGTGTACTAACTAGTTTTTCCTTCTACATTCTAAACCTCTCCAACACCTTCTCTATGTACCCACCTTAAGACAATGTCAATTTGTGATTTTTCCTGTCTCTTGCTATTCTCATACCAAGGATTTTCTTTGCAACACCCAAATCCTTCATCACAAATGAATTAGATAATTTATTCTTGAGCACATTTATATCCTGCATATTAGACTCTTCAACAATCATGTCATCTACATACAATATCAAGATAATATATCTTCCATTTTCTAGCCTTTCAAAATAAACACATTGATCAAAATAACATCTACTATAAACTTGTTTTGTCATAAAGCTGTCAAACTTCAAATACCACTGCCTTGGAGCTTTATTTAGGCTATATAATCTCTTCTTCAACCTACATACCAAATTTTCCTTCCCTTTGACCTCATACCCCTGTGGTTGTTGCATATAAATCTCTTACTCCAAATCCCCATGGAGAAAAGTTTTTTTTACATCTAACTGTTCAATATGCAAATATTCTACTGCCACAAAAATTAAAATGGTCCTAATTGAAGTCATTTTAACAATAAGAGAATATTTCATCAAAATCTATACCTTTCTTTTGTGCAAACTAATTTACAACAACTCTAGCCTTGTACCGCTTTTTTCTTCCATATTCTTCCTTCAACTTGTAAACCCATTTATTATGTAATGCTTTTTTTCCTGTAGACAACTGAACCAAATCCCAAGTCTCATTATTTACCAACGAATCCATTTCCTCTTTCATTCCTTGCTCCCACTTATTTTTGGTGTCTACGTGCATTACCTCTTCATAAAGTTTTTGTTCACCTGAATCAGTCAACAATAAATAATATAATGAAGGACAACATCATTCAGGGGGTCTACTTAACCTAGTATATTTTCTAACAACACTTGTATGAGTTTGAGGTACTTGTTGCTCCTATTGTTGTACATTTTGATTTTCTGGTTCCTTTGGAATTTCTTTTTGAGTGATCTCATCAAGAACTATGATGCAGGAGCATCACTCCACCTCAACATGCATGGGTCATATGAAACGTTCGTATAGAAGTTACACATAATCGGGGGCTAGATCCATTACAATGTGTGCCAGACAAACTCCCATGCCAACAATTTTATTGCAGTGGAAATATGGTGAGGTTGTATGCGTCGGGGATGGGGCTAGGCCCCAACCCTTAACTCCTCCCAAAATACAAAGTTTCAAGTTTAAATATAAACTTTGCGTTATACATATCAAGTACCACCATGGGAGGGCTAGTAGCCCGACCACTACTATAAACGGACATAATTTCTGACGCGCTATTGTTGTACCCCTGACATTTGACGCCGCTCAACCGCTGCTTATGAGGGCTTAAAAGGCGTCGAAAAATCTCCCGTGGTTTTTCTGACGTTGGACTATCATCGGTATTCCGACTCCCCTAACGTCTGACGACCGATGATGTTTAAAAATTTAATTTCAAAGGACAACCAAAAAACTACCGACAATGTCCATCAGTCTACCGACGAATATTCTGATGCTATCCCATCGACACGACCGAAGAGTGTGTTGTAGTTCTGACGCATTGCTGGGAGCGTTTCTTGTCGGAAGTCCGACTTATAGTAGTCGGAAGACCGACGGACCTGAATATTTTTTTTTTTTAAATTGTTGAAAAGAGGTGAGGCATTATTTTTCTCAAGTTCATATAAGGCACAAAAGGTTTCTTCAACACTGACTAGCCCATTCCGGTTGCCAAATTCTACAAGATCCCGAAGAAAATCATCGATTGGCTCAAGCTTCAATAAAGGCAGAGATGGATTGGTTGTTGCAATTGGAAATGGGGCAAAGAAATGGCATGGAATTTATCAAAAGATGATTCTATCAAGTAGTAGGGAAAATGAATGGCATGGAATTTATCAACATTAGTCCCTCATGGCCGCATAAATGTATTGTCCATGTTCATACCAAACCAAAATTTATTCACTT
>JASDQU010109428.1:77988-94870 GCA_032191745.1 Picea mariana
GATCCAGTTGAGATAACAGGTGAAAGGGATAGTTTGGCTATCAGTTGTGATTTGTTCACACATGCAGTGAATATGCTTATGAGCATGTGCAAACGAGGCAATTGTAAGTCATTCGATTCATTGTGAGAATTTGAATTGCAGAGTTTGTGCAGAGGAGGCAGGTTGTCTGGACATAGGAATTGGCACATGTATTTGCCAATTTGTGTATGACAGTGTGAGACGATTGTAATGTACTGAGAGCTATTGGATTAGAGTTTTGTATGATATTGTTTCATGATTCATGATATACATAATATATGATAGGTGGGGTTTTTAGCTTTACGCTTTCCCGGTAAAACTTATTGTGTTATGTGTTATTGATATTTCACTTTGTGCTTATGGTTGTGATCGTGGTTTAAATTGCTTCCGCAAAAGTAATAGTAGAAGTGATTCTGTATTTAACAATAGTGGAACTTGTTACATCAGGAGAATCGCAGGAATACTCATTTGGGTATCGAAATTTCTACAGAGCATATGCAACCCAATAGTAAGGCTTGCAACACATGCATTGGCATGCAATTTATTGAGGAAATGAAGAAAATACTAAGTGCCAATGGGAGTGATAGTCGCGACGGAGAAGTGTGTTGAAAGGGTCTTGATGAGCTTGGAACCTTACTTATTGAACCAATTCCTCATCAACTTCTCAAAATGACAGGATAGAGGAATGGAATTCCATTAGCCATGGCTGCTAATTCTAATTGCATTCGCAACATGGGAAGAACCAGAGGATGTGCAATTATTGGGACTCAGAGGTAAGCCATGCTTAACAACTAAGTATCAGAACGTTTTGTACACAACTAACAAAAGAAGTCAGATCAACACCAATGTGGAGTTCTTCCTCTACGGAGAAAGGATTCAGAAGTTCATCAAGCATACACCATGCATTTCACCACAACTAATAAAGGAATACACCTAGATTATGCGTTTCAAAGGAGATTGACATCATATCTATGTGAAGGAAAAGAATCACTCTAGAGAAGAATGGGTCCAGACAAAATACAAAATCATAGAAGAAGATATCTACCTGATCATGCAGGATTGGGATCCAAAGTGGAAGATTCTAGTGAATGAAACATAGGTGGAGAACCCTAATAACAATGAAAAAGAACAAGTTGATGAACAAGGTAATAGATAGGGAAATGAATAGGACAGAGACACATAAAACATACACGAAACAGTCAGGGAGAAGAGGAAAGGAAAGGGAAATGGGCCAAACCCTCCTGCATGCAAGAAGAAGAAATCTCACAAAGATCCATCCATTTATGCTCTAACAGATGATGATATCGACATCATAAATTATCAAGTCAGGGATGTCACAAAAGGAGAATTTGAGCAAGTGTCACGCAAAAAATAAGAATTGCACCAGGAGGTGTGTTGACGATTAAAATCGCAATGAAGTTTTTCTCGCAAATTGTTGCTAAAGCCTATTATTATAAAAGATAAATAATACTAGTAGGTGGGACCCCCTTGTAGATTGGAGATCAGGTCTGGTACTTATTTGATGTTGTGTTATTGCTCGACAGTGCTTACATGGTGATATAATCTTTGTTTTATTGGCGATTGAGAAGGGATGCTCTATATTTTGTTCTTCTCTAGGATCAAGTTTTATTTTACAACGACCTATGTTATCCTTGTTATCACTGCTATCTATTATTGGGATCTATTACTAGGAGACCTGCACAATAAACATGTTAGCAATAACATACACAAGCAAATTGGAAAAGGGAAAAAGGAAATATAAAATGAAAGGGAAGAAACTAAAACCATGCTATACAGTATACTACATGCATTGAATTTTAATGAGTTGTTGTTATCCTAGCTATTAAGTTAATAGCTATGCGATGAGATTTTTTTTTAGTTATATAGTTGATATGCATGGTGATTATGTTATGGCATAAGTTGATGTGGATTAGGCTATTGGCGATGGTTCGATACATGGTTTACTTAATTGGATTATATAGTTTATATGTAATATGGTCAAGTTGGAAATGGAGGGTATTATGTGAGTGGTGTGTTTGACAAGAAATAGATGCCATTTCCAATGTATGGTTTAAATGAATGGTTTATGGATTAATGGTTGGCATGTACTAATGAATTAATTGACTGTGGGTGGAGGCGACGTGCATTTACTGCACGTCACCCTTACTCCTTTCGTTGGCCACCACCCTAGTCGAGATATTGTTCAACCTTGTTGTTGTGGCTATGCTCTGCCTTTCAAGTAGGGAGGAACTGCTTGGCCAGCTCACGTTTTAAGGTGCTTGGATTAAAGGTATGGATTTTTTGGCCATCCATAAATCTACTCTATTTATGAAATGGATATTGGCTCGAATGTATGGGTTGTGCTTTCCTTAAGTATTACAACTGTGTAAAATTGTGATTTTTGGAATGAAGCATGATGGTTTTCTCTGCAATAATGTTGAAGCCATAGTGTTATTGGTCATCCTAGGTGTTAGAAACCATAAGGGATCTCTGTTATCCTTGTTGGTTTAGTTGGAGGGTTTTTGTTTGGTCTTGGGTGGTTGGTTGTCTTCATGCATTCATATCACCTTACCTAGTCTTTGGCTTTTATGGGGTTTTAATGGTTGGAAGCACTCTGTGTCACTGCGTTTTGTTCACTTGGGCATTGGGTTGTTGTCACTATAAATGGTCGCACAATGGTTTATATTACTCTTTCTCAACCCTATTTTCACCTTAGCGTTGTAGTTGGTTGACTGGAGAGCCATGAGGGTCATACCCTGCATGTCTTCACTTTGCTTTGGAGATGAATTGCATTCACTATCACCATCAAGGAGTGATACACCATCACCTTTCGTGAATTGTTCCTGCAATGACTTAGGCTGGTCTTTTGAAGCATCACTTTCTTCTAATGTTTTGGAGCATTCTCCAATCTCCTCTTTGCCATATACCAATCCTAAAAACGAGGTCTTTCCACAACCTCTATGGGATTAACGATACCTTGGCCCTTATTTCCAAGGACCTTTCCTTCATAACCCATCTTGGTTAGAAATTTCAAACCTATACCTCTTGTATGTTTTTCAAATGCACCAAAAGAACCATCTTGATGGGAATAATGCGAAATTGATGAATGAATTCCATTGCATACCTCAAAGATGATTTCTGAATTGGGTGTAGAAGGAAATTCCTTCAATTCTTCTTCTCTTTTGTCATTCTTTGAATATTTCCCTTGAACTGACCTTATTCATTCCAAGTACTCTTCATACAACACTTTCACCATCTCTTCCATGGAAAAGAGAGTTTTTTGAAAATGCTTCTCATATTGAGAAAGTCCCTCTTTAGATGCCATTTTCTCACTTTGAGATGTCCACTTTCTTGATCCAATCTCAGGATTGTTTTCAACAAGCTCCCCTTCACCTCGATTTACCTTGTCCCTGGTAATCATGCAAACTCAAAAACCAACTGTCAACAAGCTTGGATACCACTTGATCCAAAAAGATCTTTTAAAGACTATGGTTGAGTTTTAAAAACATGATTTCATTAACCATTTAGGAATTTGATGAAAGAGGAAAAATTAATGACGAAACATGGAAGCCATATAAAATATACATATATGGAAATAAGCACAAAGAAGCAACAAACCATAAACAAAAAAGTTGATAAAAGAGTTTGGCAATCTCGCCTACGTCTCCAAGCCTTTGTCTCAGTGGGTGAGGCTTTCTTATATATCTTCAAAGCTTCAAAATTACATCATAAAAGTTCCAAATGGATTAAAAACTGATCTGGATGTGTTTTTCTAGATCTCAAGAACCCATCAAAACTGAAGGCACTGAAAACGGATGAACGAAGCTCCCATAAATGGCCCGCAAAGGTTCTCCCCTTAATGGCTTCCCTTCATAAAAATGGATTTGGCTTTTCAATTCTTCATCATTTTCATATTTTGAACCTCCTTTTATGGCTTCAAGAACCTATGGTTTATATAGGCCTGGGTTTGATGGTAATAGGGTACGTTGCATTGTTGTATCAGAGCCATAGGTTCACTATTGAACCTGCATGAGCCATTTGTCAACACACAGAAGATGAATTTGCAGAAATTAAATTTTAGGGGATGTCTACATCATGTTTGTCAAAATTACTTCCATGAAATTGTGTAAGATTCTTAATTCATGAGTGAATTCAAGTGGAATTCATACCAAGAAAAATTAAGAAATCATGTATGGAGGTAAATGGTTGGTTGTGGAACAAGAATTATCCACAATGAGCTTAATTACAGAGTTTCATGGCGGTTCAGGAAGAAATTTTGAAATTATGAGTTTTTAGATAAATTGGAAAAATTCAGAAATTGGAAGAATTTGGGTAATTTTTCGTACTATGACAATAGCATGATGTGGAGGCCACATGGCAGTGACATGGTAGAGATGGCATGGACTTCCATGGTGGCAAGGTCAGGGTTGCAGTGTGTAGTGGTAGTCCCAACATGTGACATGGACACCACGACAGAGGAGGTGGACAGTTCGATAGAATAAGTGGTATCGAGAGGTTTAAAAGGTGGTTTTGTTAATTACTAGAATCATTCGAAATGGTTTTGAGAGCCACCATGTGTGACCTCGGCAGTATAGTAGTTTTGTGGTCCTTGTGAGGGGTTTTGCGAAATACCAAAATCCTATGAAATGGTTATGAAGGTGCGATGTGTCAGATCAATGGTGTGATGGTATGAGAGGTAAGTATAATGATAAATCCCATGCAACATTAACCCTCAAAATCAACATGAGTCATCAATCTTTGTTTGATCTTTGTAATCTGATCAAAGGGATGTGAAAGTTGCATGCGTTGAGGAAACGGGTGTGGGATTGGAGGGTCCCATCCCCGCAATGAATTAGAGGGTGACACATGGAGACTTGGAAGAAAAGGTGTGATCCCTATCCCATTTGTGGTCAGAGAAGGTACCAGGTGGACAACCGAGTATGGTGAGGCTCTAAGGGTAAAGGTAAAGTAAAATAAATAAAAGAAGAGAGAGGAAAGATAGAAGGAAGAAGATCTGAGAGGTTGAGGAGGTAGGGCCTGGGTGACCAAGGAGATGACATAGAATCACCTGAGGGTTCCACGTGGACCCAACATGCCACATCAGTAGTGAGGTCAATAGATATCAATCAAAATTCTCACATATTTATAGTGTTTTGCAGGTCATAATCTTGCAAGGCATTTTTGAAGGTCAAAACATTGTTTTTAGGACATCTAATTTTCAAGACTCTAAGTGTCGTAGGTAGTATATAGAGGCTCTCTAGTTTAAATAAAATACCTCAAGGAGAGCTTTCCAATGAGCTATTCAATTTTCAAAATAGAGCTTATATGAGAAAGTTATAAGCTAAATAATGCAAGGTATATTTTAAGTGCCAGTCTACTTCCATAAGGCATAACTCCCTTATCATAAGTCATAATGGGGCACATGAGTAGTCTATGGAAACTTCTTGAAACATAGAATATATCTGTGAGACCATATTGGTAATCTAGGTACCTAGAAATGTATAGGATGAGAGAGAATATCCATGTAGCATTCAGTGCTAAAAGGGGGAATCAATCAAAACTTCAGTAGGTTGTAAACAACATCCTAGAGCCTGGATGAAGGTGAAATTTTGACTGAATGCTCAAAATAAAATTATGAATAAACCCAATTGAGCTTCTGTCAAAATCCCAAAGGAGTTAGAGTAAGGATGGTTGAACATGGCTAAATTTCTATGCCAAGAGAAAGTGCAAAAGGACAAAGTTGTAATTTTCATATTGTTGCAATTTTTTACTAGAGCATTAGATTGATAATATAAGAGTTGTTATGAATTCCCTGTCATAATTTTTATCTATGCCTCATATAAAATTTTATCTTTTTCTTGATATATTTACTTCTATAAGAGACAAAAGTTGGTGTCTTGGATAAATTGCACCTCTAAGAAAAGTGCATAAAAACAAATGGGTAAATGAGCAATATTCAAAGGATTATAACGTGTTGCTCAGAAATCATAATGGAGAAAGAAAATAGTCATTAGAAAGGTATTTGATGGAAGGATCTAGTTATGCACCAAGAATTGTGAATTGAGCAACACAATTCATAGGAAGGAAGAAATCAGATTTATGGTGACCTTAGGGGGCAAACATATGCATGCTTTTCACCAGAATTTTAGAAGTGTTGTTTTGTCTAACAAATTGCGTGTAGGCACATTTTTCATAGATTAAGGTTATATATGGAACATAGTAGATGCAATGGGAGTCATCTTAGATGAAGTATTGACACACTATTGTAATACCCTAGGTTCAATTTATTCTATCAACAAACCCTATAGACACCGACCCTTTCAACATCACCTGCATGCAACTGAAGTCTCACCTGAGGAATATATTGGAGTTGAAGGAACCAATTTTATGTAGGGATGAGGTGATGGGAGGCTATCATCATGTTCATTCTTACTTATCTACCCTGTGTGCAATATTTTGTATCTCTTTTCCTTGATTAATTAGTAAACTTCAATCATGCGGCATCATTGTGACACATATTACAACATAAATTGTTCATCGTAACATTCATATTTATTGTGCATCAATTGTCTACTCAAAATATATAGATCTAATTATGCATAAATAGAACATTCATGAAAAATTGCATACAAAAACATTCAGACACAAAAATTCATGTGGTTCACCCAAACTTTGGGATACATCCACAACGACTGACTTCTTTATTATTCTTTGTGCAATCATCTCAGGATTGCACATTTCTCTTACAATATACATCATTACATATTTCCCCTTCTTTCCTATTCACTTTATAGTGAAATCCTCTCTTTGCAAAACTCTCCTGAAATCTTCAGACATAGAATCTCTCTCATGCTCGGTCTATTCTCTCAATAGAAACAAATTTCGGCTTTCAACAACAACAACCTATTCTACCCAGCCCATTACATATTTATACATATAATTTAGGGCTCAAAACCTTATTCTCTTATCCCAAACCTTATGAAAAATTGAGATTACAACTCATGACAACTCATTGTTCAAGCATGTTTTTCCTATGTTTGTGCTTGCATGCTTCGTTTACATTCTCGATTGTTGTCCTTCCTACTTTTGCACGTTTATCTTATTTTGCATGCCTAATTTCTTTTGCGTGTGCCCTCATATCTCATTGTTCGATCTTCCTATCCAACAAGCCCCCAACAGACACATATGGCTCGTCCAGAGCCACTTAATCCTCTTGTGTAGCACCCCTCCATGCTTCCATGAACATTTGAGAGGTTTTCTTTGCTATCATGCCTTCTTTCTTGACATTGTCTTCTACAAAAATACTTAGGCAGAACACTTGTGGTATATTCAATAGGTTTTTAACACTTTGTGGCAACACAAGCTATATGCCAACTTGGAAAAATTCTCCTTTGGCATGGACAAGGTCTAGTACCTAGGATACATTATTGATGTGCATGCTGTGAATGTTGATCTAGCCAAGGTCCAAGTCATTCATAACTGGTCAGCCCCAACCACGCTCACTGAGATTTAGAGCTTCTTAGGCCTTGCCAATTTCTATCGACGGTTCATGTTGAGATTCTGCCATATTGTATGGTCCCTCATATAGATAACCAAGGGTGGTGGAAAGGAAAAAATATTGTGGGTCCTATCCTAACAGAAAGTGTTCGATGATCTAAAAAAGTGCTTGTGCTCCACCCCAGTGCTTTCATTACTTGACCTACAACCACCCTTTGAGATCGCGACATATGCTTTCGACTATGTTGTGGGAATCATCATCACTCAGCACGACCACCCCATGGCCTATCATAGTGAGAAACTATCCTATGTTGTTCGTAAGTACCCTACTTATGACAAATAAATGTACTCTATTGTGCAATCCTGCCGCTAGTGGAGGAATTACATTCTCGAGAAGGGGACAACCATCCAAACTGATCATAATTTGTTGTAGTTCATGTAGACTCAAGGAAAATTGCAGAATGACTGCCACCAAAAGTGGTCCACATATTTGCAGGAGTTCCACCTCAACATCAAGTATAAAACATGAAGCATCAACCGAGTTGTTGATTTCCTCATCTGACCTATAGCCACGAAACTCACCACAATTCTCGATTCTTGAGGCCACGAGATGCCTCTATGGCCCCACCTATATGGGACAGATCCTAACTTCTCCAACACCTACCAAATATTGGGAGAAAACACAACAGTCACTAATTTCCATCTTCACGATGGGCCTTTGTGCCATTAGGTCCATCTATGTGTTCCATATAGAGAGCGAGTGAAGTTGATTTGGGAATCCCACTATAGTCGAGTGTAAGGTCACTTCAAAATGGAAAAGAAAGTGGTAGTGTTGCAATGAAATTTATACTGGCTGAAACTTCGACAGGATGTCAACAAGTATATTTGATCTTGCACTTGTTGTGTTATTTCCAAACTGGCCATTAAGAAAAAATGACTGCAAACTCCTTTTCCTACTCCTTAAAGGCCCTTAGAATCCATCTCAATGGACTACATGTCGATCCTTCCATCCACCAAGTGGGGAAATGACCATGTTTTTTTGGTTGGTGATCCCTTTTCCAGAATGGCGATTATGGCTGCTTGCAAGAAGAGCATCACAATGGAGGCCACTAACAATATCTTCCTTGAATGAGTGTGGGTACACTTTGGGATCCCATAAACCATTATCTCATATCGGGATAGGTAGTTTAACAACACATTCTAGTTGAGCCTCTTGTCACTATTGGACACCAATCTCACTAAGTCCACTACCTTCCACCCCAGAGGAATGACCAAATCGAGGTCGTCAACTAGATGATGATGCACATCCTATGCATGTACAATTCCAAGCACCACCACACCTAGGATGAGAGTCTTATCTATGTTCATCACAGCTACAAGAAAGCCAAACATATCTCAACCGACCACAACCCCTTTTAGGTGGGGTTTGGTTTTCAACCATTGGTTCCCATGGATGTTCAACTACCCCTTGCTGCCACCCAAGAAGACTCGTCGCATGCTCCAACTAGAGCTGACAAAGACTCCTAGTTCATTAAGCGAATCTAGCACATTCGCCAACAAGTTCAAGATATTTTATAGAATTGCAATTCCAAGTACAACCATGGCCATGATCGACATCGTGTGTCACACCAGTTTTAGGTCGCAGACAAATTTTTCTTTCACTTGTAGAAAGAACGCCTTACAGGACCTCATCGGAATATTCCTCCACTCCATTAGGACCCTACAACATCACCGATATTGTGGGTGAAAATTATTTTTAGCTCAATCTTTCCCCCTTCCTTGGCTTGAACCCAGTGTTCAATGTGGACCTGCTTCAGCCTTATTTTCCACCATTATTGGACACCTTAGAGATAGAAAAAAAATTGACATCAATATATATCAACCCTGTCTGCATGGAAAAGGAATCCACTGATTATGTCATGGACACATAGGTCAAGGGGACTTTCCAGCAGAGGATCCAGCTTTATCAGGTTGTCAAAGTAGGGAAACTCCTTCACCAAGTAAAGTGGCTCACCCGGGGCCAAATTCAACAAAAAATTCATCATCTGATGGGGAAACTCAACACAATGGAGACCATTGCTTCCTAAGGGGGAGGATTGATCCAAGAGTATATCGGTGGACACCCACCTTTTCCAACTATCTCAAAACAATGTTTTTGGCAACTTACTATTTTTAGCAGTTTTTTGGTTCCTAGACTTCTGAGGCCATTTTGAGGGCCTAAATGACTTGTTTTTACGATCAGGCACCCTAAATATAGCCATTGGCTCTTATTGATCCTCCTAAATGAATATTCTCATAAATACCATTCCAATGAGCTAATGTGTGCCCTAAACAAATATCATATGCAAAATTTACGACCTAAGGAAGTTGATGTACTAACATACCCCAACGAGGCCCACATGACTTTTGACTCTTCATATCCTAGGGTTAGGTTTTTGGATTCCTAGGGTTTTGGAATTCTTTTTTATTATAAAAATTATTTCATAGCCTCATTGTACTCATCTTATTTTGAATGAGCATAGTAGTCACATCTCTTCTCAGAGATAAGCTGCCACCATTCTAGCAAGCTTTGTTTTAGTCTACGTTTTACAGTTTTCAATATATTTATTATTTAATAGAAGTCAAGTTTTATTGTATCCTTGTTATTGTTCACTGTGTATCTGTTTCAATATTATAAATATGTGGTTTCATTTCGTTCCACTCATAAATCCAGATTAGAGTTATCGGAGCGGTCTTCTCCTTGTCCTTTTTTTAATGCATGTCCTTGCCGCGGTCAGGGTATATATAGTTGGGTATCAAGATTGTTTATCTTGAGGAAAACTCCTCTCGCACACCCAAGAAACCATCCATGGAGGGCGAAAATAAATTCGATGGGACATGAGATCATTTCAATATGTTTCTTGAGGAATCCCTTGAGTGACAGACGAACGCGATGATTGACAACTTTGCACAAATCCTTCAATGACTACCGACAAGAGACGCATCCACCTCAAAAGGAGGCCCCACCCCCTTGAAGGTACATATCAATTTTTATATTCCTATATTTGAAGGTCAAATATATGTAGATTCCATAGATAAATGGTTAAACCTTATAGAAGGGTATTTTTGTGTCCACAACTTTTTTCGTAGAAACAAAAATTCATTTGCGCTCCTCAAGGATGCCCCCCATGTCAAATATTGGTGGGAGAATTTCTGTGAGGAAAAGGAAATATAGGGATCCACATTATTTGAAGTTAAACACACTTGTGGTTCCTTCAGGGATGCTATTAAGGAACAATACTACCCTATTGTAAGTTATGACGACTTGTATACAAGATGGACCACACTGCGGAAGGAAAGAGATCAAGCAATGCCAAAGTTCACTAATGTCTTCCATACCTTGTGCACCAACATGGGTATCAAATATTCTAAGTGACGTATGGTGCTCGAGTAATACAAAATTCTACATAAATACATCTAGAAAGAAATGGATTATTTGGACATCTAATCCTTGAGCACGACTTGTCGATGTGCCGTCAAAATCAAGAAGAAGTTGAAACAAAACATTCGACAATTTGTCTCTGGGAACCCCACATAGTAGAACAAGAGAAATGGAATCCTTGAATTGTATAAAAAATGACATAGCAAATATGGGAAACCTCATGACAACTATTCAAATCCATAAGCAAAGAAGGACAATGGGAAGACAAACAAGGATACCGAGAAGTGGTGCGACTTCCATAAGATCCCCTCACATAACATTGTTGATTGTCATTCAAAAAAGTCATTGGTGGTTGAGGTAAAATCCTTTGAATCAGATGTAGGTTCCAACTCTTAGTCAGAACCAGAAAATGGGAGATATACCATTGATGCGAAACCCAGTGCCACCATTGCTACCACCAAGATCCATCCTGGTGAACCTGATGAGAAAGAAGAAGGTGAGTGCCTCTTTCATTCATATATGTGGGTAAAAGGCACTCTGTTGCACTTCATCGTTGATAGTGGTAGCCAAAAGAACCTAATTTCAGTAGACTTCGTCAAGCGGCTATTCCTGCCGACAATGCCACACCAAAAACCCTACACCATCGAATGGCTCTGTCAATGAAGTGATATTCACGTCAACAAACAACGCTTTTGTCATACAACATCAAGTTATTCAAAGATGAGGTATTGTGTGATGTTTCTCCCCTTGAAGTTTGTGATGTTGTTTTGGTCCAACCTTATTTATGGAAATGTCATGTTTTATATGAGTCTAGGCCTCGTAGTGTTATTATTACTTTGAATAGAAAATTGTAATGGATACATGAGGTAGTCCCACCTAGTGTTATTTCCTGGATCTCTGCCAAGTAATGCAGAAAGGTCATTTCTCTGACCGGAAAGTTTTTCTTCTGTGTGATTCACTCTCAGAGTGAGAGAAAGGTTGCAACCATATCCATGGCCTTCACAACAGAAGAAAATGGATAACGTCGTGTAATAATACAAAGACATGTTCTCATCACCTACTGGGTTACCTATGCACTATCAGGTCAAGCATCCCATCGATATAACCCCCGATGCACCACTACCCAATGGGCCAGTCTATCACTGCTCTTTGCTATAAAATGAGGTGATGAAGCATCAGATCCAATAATCGATCCACAAGGGGCACATCTGAACCAACTCATTACCTTGTGGAAGCCCAATCGCGCTATTGCAAAAGAAATACGAGACTTGGTGAATCTGCATTGATTATCAGGCCGTAAATAAAATCACAATCAAGAACCGATACTCGATTCCTTGAATCGAAGATCTACTTCATCAACTCTATGGGGCCAAATACTTCAGTAAGATTGATCTGAAGTTTGACTACCATCAAGTCCCTATAGAACCAACATATGTATGCAAAACTACCTTCAATTCAAAAGAAGGTTTTTTTCAATGCATGTTCATGCCTTTTGGTTTCACAAATACTCCAACAAATTTCATGAGGATGATGGATGATATCTTCCGTCCTTTCATTAATTATTTTTTGGTGGTGTATCTGGATGACATCCTTGTCTACAACAAGACTTGGGAATAACACTTGCAACATATTCAGCAGGTTCTGCACACTCTATTGCAGTGAAAGTTATATGCCAACTTGGTAAAATTCTCCTTCGGCATGGACAGGGCCCAGTAATAATGTTTCACTGTTGATTCACAAGGTGTGCATGTTGATCCATCAAAGATCCAAGTCATTCATTACTGGCCAGCCCCAACCACCGTCACTAAGCTTCATATATTCTTAGGCCTTGCCAATTTATATTGAAGGTTCAGGTTGGGATTCTCTCATATTGCATGGACCCTCATCCAAATAACCAGAGGTGGTGGTAATGAAAAATTTGTGTGGGACCTGTCCCAACATAAAGCATTTGATAATATGAAACAACGCTTGTGCTCCACCCCAGTGCTTTCATTACATGACCTGCAACAACCTCTTGAGATCGAGGCAGATGATTCAGACGATGTTGTGGGTGTAGTCATCACTCAGCATGGTCACCCCGTGGCCTATCACAGTGAGGAACTATCTGAAATCATTTGTAAGTACCCTACTTATGAAAAAGAAATGTACTCGAGTTTTCAATCCTATCGCCAATGGAGGCATTACATTCTTAGGAAGGAGATAGTAATCCACACTCATCATAATCCGTTGCAGAATGACCACCATCATAAGTGGTCCACATATTTGCAGCAGTAACACCTCGACATCAAGTATAAAACAAGAATTACCAATTGATTCATTGATTTCCTTATCCGAACTCAAGTCGCAACACTCACCACAATGCTCGATTCTTGTGGCCATGATACCTCCGGATGGCCTCACATCTATGATATAGATCTTCAATTTTCCAACACCTACCATATGTTGGGCGCAAAAACAACTATCACTAATTTCCATCTTCAGGATAGGCTATTATGCCATCTGGGAAATCTATGTGTTCCATCAAACAAGAAAGAAAAGCTGATTTAGGAAGTTGTTGGAAGCCAAATATTCATGTCAATTTTATCATTGTAAAATTTTGTCTTCAAGGGATAAAAATTTTTTTAGCTACCTCCTTCTCCTTGCAAACGTTTTATCATCTTTCCTGTTCATTTCATAGTGTGGTTTCCTATTCTACGCGTCCTCTGGTTACTACCCACTCAATCCCCCAAATGGTTGTTATGGTATCTTGTTGAATCCTTAGGTATCAGGTTTCTCCCGATTATGTAGACCTCATCCTACATTTCATGTGTTGGATAACACAACCCACCTCTTGTTTCCCCTGCTATTTCTATCTGACCATATCAATGGCGCCCGTGGTGAGGATTGATCCCAATGGTTTGTAGGCTCTCCTCTCTCATGAAGATGTCATGGATGACCTGGTGGCATATGGATGGGATGGTTTGATCAGACGATTTGAGGGTTTCAACCTCACAGTAGCCCAAGATTTCACTCACACTTTTGATGGAAACAAGGGTAAGGCTGGGAATCTAAAGTTGGAGGTAACCGAAGTTTCCATCGCAGAAGCTACAAGACTATCCCAAGAGGGAGATCTATGGCTTAAGAACATCAAAATCGAAGGTGTTCCCTGGAATTTACTCATGGCCTCCAAGAAATCTCGTTGTTTTCCAAAAGGTACATCGATTGATCTTTTTAAACCACGATCGCATGGCCTACTCTTAATGCTTAATAAATTTATTACTTGTAAAGGAAGATATGTTTTGGTATTCTTGTATCATGTCCACTTGCTGATGGTTTTTCTAGGTTTCAATTTGAATATGCCTTTTTATCTACTTAAGAGTCTGCAAAAAATGGCTACCTTCTATCAGAGACAAAAAATAAACCCACAATCAAGCCTGTTCCACCATGGCCTCATCTGAATCCTCGTGGTATTGCATTTGTGTAAAACTAGGGACAGTTGGGAAAATTTCTTGTTTATAAATAATTTTACCCTAGCCGAAAATGTAATTGAATTACCTCTGCATATCGATGAAACCCCCAATCCTTGTCGATCTAATCCCACTATCAAAAACCTATATGTGAATCTACAAGAAAATCTTGTGTCCATGGATCAAACCCCTTTTTCTATACAGTAACAATATAAAGGAAAGAAGCCACAATGTGATTTTATGCCCAGAAAGTCTTTGGAAGAATTTTTAGATGATTTAAAGGATAGAGTTTCTATTATTCCTACTCATGAGCCGATTCAGGTTGTTTTAAACGAATCAATTGTCAAGAAAAAGGGAAGGTATAAGAAATAGAGTAATCCATATGTGAATTTTACAAACAAGAGACCATGCCGTCTCATATCTAGAAATTTGAAAAATCGACAACGTGATCATCAGAGATCGATCCCTGTGATCGAGGTTGATAATCATTTTTCTGACGATCAGATCGATGATTTTATTACTCCAGAGGACGTTGATGACCAGATTTGAGGAACGATATTGATACTGATATAACACATTTCGATTTCATTTCTAATCTCCCACCCTTCCTAAATAAGCAAGAAGGTTTCTCTGGTATACAACACGATCTGAAACAAATCACAAGACATGTTAAATTACCCTCTGCAAAACAGGCTTGACCTTTTCTTACCATAGAACCGGTTCACTGCGAATTTTTTTTTGATTGGATTGAGAGATACTACTGGGATGTCACCTATCTTCAGGCAGAACTGAACTAGATGGTAGCACAAAATTCATTGTTGGAGAGGGAGAATGACGAGTTGAAATCCTGCGTTCGATCGAACGTACATATGGATAACAACAGAATTAAGCGGTCTGGTAATGTGATTATTAAAAACTCAATAAATTTCAACACCATTATAAATTTAGACCTATCAGATGCCTCTCTGTCAAATCTCTGAAATGGTAAATCATTGTTTTGATTTTTTTTTATTTGATTCTGTTTGAGAAATAATAAATAGAATTACTTTTGATTTTGTTTTTTATTTTGAGACTAGCTACAGAATCAAAAGATTATGTAGCCAGTCTATTTAAATTATTTGTTGGTATTATTATCTAAACTTTGATTTTGTTTTATCATTTCAGGTAAAAAATAGATCATGGTGCTATGTTTAAGAAAAATGAATCATAGGTTAAGCGTTCAATGGCTTAGTAATTTCCCATTTTTGAAAAAACAATGTTATTGTAATTATTTATTTTGATTTAAAGACTCCAACATGAATATCCTTTTGTTACTCTATTTTTGTAAAAACAACTTATTTTCAGGGATCTTCCTTTATCCTGTATGATAAGAGGTAACAGATCCAAGACATGTTTAAATAGTTATTGTTGTCTAGTGTTAATGGCACGTTTTTCCTGGACCATAGAATGGACATATAATTTTGGAATTGATATGAGAAAGCAGTTTGTTATTGGCTTTAGACCCGTGTAAGTTGTGCAATGTTTGTTTCATTGTATTCTCAGTTTCCATGTTATGAAATGTTACTTGTGTTGATTTAGCTTTATACTTTTCTTCACATAATATTTTATATTGTTGATTATCTCAATGTTGTCCAATATCTTTTGGCCTAGTTTGTACCTGTGATCAATCAACTATTTAGGTATTTTTTTTAGTTTACTCTTGATGTTAAATGGTTGATAACACCACTGCTCAGGATTGAGATTTCTTTCCTTCTCAGCTAGTGGATATCTTGAGGTCACGAGATATATAATTATTTATCTTTCTGTCGTTATAAATTCACTCCAAAATATGAAACACTTCCTTGAATTTCTTTAGGAAGTATTATGATTGTTTATGTCATACGTTTCAACTTAATATAGGACAACAGGAGCTCACACAATGCAGAAAGATGAACTTAGTTTATTATTACTCATCAGTTAGAGGTTGGTAGATGTATTTTTTTCCTTTATTTAAAGTTGTTATTTATCTTTCTGTCGTTATAAATTCACTCCAAAATATGAAACACTTTCTTGAATTTCTTCAGGAAGTATTATGATTGTTTCTGTCATAGGTTTCCACTTAATATAGGACAATAGGAGCTCACACAACGTAGAAAGATGAACTTAGTTTATTATTACTCATCAGTTAGAGGTTGGTAGATGTATTTTTTTCCTTTATTTAAAGTTGTTTATATATGAATGAATAATGATTGCATTATTTAGATGTTAATTAGCTTTGTCTATTTTCATGATATCATTACAATAATATTCTTTCATTATTTATTAGTTTAACATTAGAAAGAATTTTTTTCTTACTTATTCTTGTATAAAAATATTATCTCAAACAAATTATTTCGCAGGGTTTTATGCAAACCTTGTAAATTGTATATAATCATTGTACATTAACACTATTAGCTCAACTTTTTGTAATTAGTGTGTCAATTGTTAGAATCTTATTATTAGTTAGTCTATTTTCCTTTCA
>JASDQU010109429.1:6569-30395 GCA_032191745.1 Picea mariana
GGCTGCGAAGGAGCAGGTAGCGTTCAACGGGAGCTCCGAGGCGACGATGGAAGAGGGTGGCAGCTCGCATGGTTCATTCCTTGAGGGCGAACACCTGGCTATATTGCGTGATCTCCGTGGACGCATGTCGGATCTGGAACACCGGGCCCTCCTCATGAGCCAACGAATGGATATGCTCTTTGATGCGCTGTCCAATGAGCCCGTCAAGCGGAGATGCCCCCTGTGCGCTCAAGCCTTCGCCATCCTGGCAGGAACCACGCGACAGAGTTGCGGAGATGACAGGTCACCAGGCACTTAGGTGTCTTTTGCTATTTCAGTTTCTAAGTTTTATATGTCTAGTTTTACTACTGAACTGTTATATGTATTTAGAGGGTATTTTCTGCATCTGTCCTGGTTTCCTCCGGGCAGGACAGATGCTACTCTGTTCTTAAGACTCTCATATGACTCTACTAGCCCGATATTTATGCTGGTTTCCGTTAAATCGGCAGCATTTTGGGTGGTCTTAGATACTTACTGTCTATACTCTGTAAGAATTTTGATTTTCTAATATAGCAGGTTCTACTTTTTATTTAAAAAAAAAAAAAACTAGCTAATAAATAACTAGTTATTAATTAATTAATTAATAATTAAGTTAAAACCTAAGTTAGTTTTTGGATTAAATAAAAATATTAAAAACAATTTAAAACAAACAAAAAATAAATAAAATAAAAATAACAAAAAGTAATATAAGAATTATAATAAACATAAAATACAAAAATTATAAAAAACATAAAACACATATGAAATAAAAGTAATAAACAAACATGTAATAACGTAATACATAACATATAATATAAAACATAAAAAATATTTAAAAAAAACAAAAAACAAAACATGTATTAAACAATCCTAAGTCCTATCCCCTCATACCTCACACCTACCCCCTCACCGTCCGAAAGTTAACAAGAGGGGGGGGTCCGGAATTTTGTGTTTCATGAAAAAACCACTTTTGCCTTTGTCTTGCCATTTTTGCCTGTTTTACCATGTCCTCTTTCAAATCGATTTTTGGGCAAACGAAGATGAATTTTAAAAATCCGAGAGAGGTTTTTGCTCAAAACGAGATGAAGAACAAAACCTCTCTTAGTTTTTTCAACGGAGCTACGAGCATGGAGAATCGAAGACATCTTCGAGGCCTATTTTTTCAGATTTTCAACTTTCCTTTACAGTCCCGATCTTGCAGGAGCTGTTACGGCCAGCTGGGGACGAATTTGGCGAAACTGAAAGAGGTTTTTGTCCAAAACATGCCCATATACAATAACCTTTTTAATTTTTTACCCAGGTGTCATCATTCAAGAGAAAAACACGTCTGTTCGGACCCCTTTTTCACAGAAAACCGGTCCGTCTTTCATGGCAGAAAACTCCAAATTTTGTGGGAGTGGTGGCTATTTTTGGCCAAGGCGGTTAAACCGACTTCCAAAACTTATTGAGATGATATATCCTATTTATTCAGAGGATTTTAATGTAAAAGGGTTCGACCGGTGTAAATATTTTGGGCCCTTCTTGGCTGGACTGTTGGCCTTGTTACTTCAGGAGGTTTCTCTATAATTTTGGAATGACAAATCATTAATGGAGAAAATGACTTGCAGGATTCTCGTGTAGCAGTGTTGGTGGTGTCCCTTGTATGTTTTTAGTCATCCTTTTGCTATCATTCAAACATTTTCATTTCTTATTATTGAAAAACAGTTAATGGAGAAGAATTTATGCATGCATACTCTTTGTCCAAATTTTTCAATAATCTTTATGTTTTCTTCTAAAACTCAGTCTATGAATTCTTAACTGCTCATTTGCTCAGTTTTTCTTCCCCATTTCTTCCTCAAATCGACACCCTTTAAACTTGATTTGATCCAATAGCTGTTACTATCTTTCCCTGTGGAGACATTTACCTCTAGATTTGATTTGATCATTGTCTTATAAACAGACCCCATAGACCCAATGGTGATCTGAGAAACTCGTCAACCATATCCTCATCTAAATATTTTCAAAAACCCCAACCCCATACTTTCATAGCTAGCCTAATATCTATTAAAACAGAGCTATATCAGACAGAGAGATCCCTCTCTGAGTCTTGGAGGGCTAGATCCAAGACTCGAAGTGGTTTTGATGTTGCCTATGTGGCTACCTAACAGCCTTGGGAAAAATTACAAAGTGCTAACACTTTGGACAGCACCAGAATAGATAGAACGAAGTTAATGAAGGCTCCATGTCTGTAGCAAGCAGACCATTGCTGAGATTTCCTATTTAGCTCATCGCGCCATGTCCGAAGAACACTTTTTCCAATTAAGAAGTTGAAGCTCGTAGATTAGCAAGTGTCTACAGTGATCGTCACACCATTTTTATTTATCCCAGTACAGTGCTTAAGACCAGTGTGACCCCGATTATTTTCCTTGAGCATATATGTTCGACGAGTTGAGTGCAGCTGAAGAATCTGTAAGAGAGGTACTCACTAGCCTTAGAACTGAACAAGTCATGTCAGAAAGAGGGTTTTCTATAGGTTTACAGGCATCATCGATGAGAGGAACGCAAGCCTCCCTGTCGACTACTCGAGCAGTAACATCTTGAGTCAGTGCAGAAAGAAGAACTAAGCATAAAGACGACATAAACAATGCAAAGTTATTACCGTCCATCCTACCCGCTTACATACCCCCTCTGGGCGGTGTGATTAATCGGGACAGTGTCCCTTGAGACTTTGAATACACCCTAGTCACTACTTATATACCAAAAGGAGTACGCACCTACCGCACAGATCAAGACAAGGTTGCGGCGTTGAATTTTTGCGACTTCAACCTGGGAGACCATTGTTGGTCTCCAGTTTTGATCATGTTTTTGCCTATATTATATTCCAAAGACCTCCATTTCTATACCCAGTACCACCCTTTTGGCCTTGTTTTGACATAATTAACATCTCCCTACCTTTCAATGGGGCTACTTAAGGTATATTTACATTTCAAGCTATTCTTATGCATTTTGATGCTTTAAATTGATATTGAAACTAATGTCGCTTGGGTTAGGTACCACTTCTATTTTTGGAATAGGATTGTCAGTACCAGGTACCAACTCGTACCCGTGGAGATACCAATGAAGTCGCTCAAGATTTGTGCGTTATGGTCAGAATGGGAGATAGAGAGATTCACATGACAGATGGGATCATCGCTCATATGATGATGAAAGGCACGATGATAGAACTGAGTCGTTATATTTCATGATTCACACTTCGTGACACTACGTGTCACGAAGATGTGAAGATCGTTTTTAAACTTGATTTCAAGCTATTTTCGGATCGGGGATCCGTTTGAACTTATGTATTTTTGCTTTAGACTGTTATGAAGTAGGATCTAGATATAAATAGGATATCACTCCTAAGAACGGGTTGGATTATGTTATGTCGTGAACACATGTTTCTGAATACAAAACTGTTGTTGTGTTATGTTACTTGACTGATATACGACTTGAGTATTTTCTTCTGAGTTAATGAAGCGTGAAGTTTACACCATGTTTGCGTAGCATGATTGAGTAGTTCTAGTTGTTTCCTTTGGTGTTTGTACCTTTTGGTTGGGCCTGCCAAACAGGTGCAAGTCGCTGTTGTTCTTGCATTAAATTTAGGTTATTTCAGTAGCATAGTAATTGCCTACATGTTAGTTTATTGAGCCTTGGAATTAACTGTTTAGAATATTGATTGATGATTCTTCAGCATAGTAATATCTTCCATAGTGATGAGTATTGAATGCATGATTGATTCCTGTAGGATTTGAAGTGTGAATTAGAATAGCTCTGTTCCCAGTTTCCAATCTGAACGAAGATTACAGTGAAATCCAGCTTGAATATACTTTGTTTTGGTTAGGACAGTTAGTCACTCTGCTTTGTTAGATGAGTTAGGCTACTTTGCTCTGTTAGGTTCGTTAGATTGCAATTGAACTAGAGGAAGCTTCCGGTACCAGTAGGGTAAGTAGGATATTTCTCTTTTTTCCTGTGGACAGATTTAGATTCATTTATAATGTTCAGATTAAGTGCATTTTAGGAAACACTCTTTCTGTCGTGGCTTGAATGGAAATGGTGATGATATATGATTAAAAGTAGTGGTGGAATAATCTTGTGAAATTACACTTCTGAATGGAAATAGAAGCACCAGCATTTAAGCATAGGACTGTTTTCTGTTGATGACTTAAATAGGAAATGCTAAGCTTCAAGATAGTCATTAAGATTCAAGTTCTCAGAGTGAGTTTGTGTTTTCTTCTAAGGATAGCATTTAGATAGAGATTAGAGCCTTACCCGCACATATAGTGTAGCAGCTCAAAGTTTACCAACCCTGGTTTGACAATTTAGTGTTTCAGGTCATTCAAATCTTCAATTTAGCAGCCTGACAACCATAAATCTTACAGCATGCTTGCCCCGCACAAGTACTTAACCAGAACCAAGGGCAAGAATTCCAAGATTTTCCCTCAGCAATGGACAATGAACCTCGAGCAGTCTACTTTGCTCAGCGTCATGAAAATACCACACTTCGGTAGACACCAAGAGTTGAATGCTTGTGTAAAATTATTGTTAGCAAGTTACCATGGAGGATACATGTGGTTAAACCACCGCATAACTGTTGATCCGATGTTGATCAATAGGATCACCGGGCTTAGTATGCAGGGCCCTAATCCCCAAGATTACTACCCTAGAAAGATCGTGGACCACACCCTTTCACAGAAGAATAAAGAAGCTTATGGCAATGTCGAGAAGGGCACATGAGGCTACAAGGTAGCCTCTATCAAAAGTGGCGTAGTATGCCTTGCATGCCAACTGATAGCAGGGAAATTGGTACGTAAGAACAGACAAAATCAAGTATCAGGATTCGTAGTTGACCTCATGGGAAAATGCGCAGAGGGATTACAGATGAACTGGGTGAAGTACCTGGTTAACCAGCTAGAGATTGACTACAGAGAAGCCTAGGATCAGGGGCATGAATTCCATTTTAGTTGGCTGCTAATATTGATCACTTTTGTTGCATGGGAGCTACTGGAAGGCACAACCTTCCTGGACCTTGATCCTTTTGAGCCCTTAGCCACACATTTCAGTACCTTATGGTACTCAAACGATATGAATAAGCAGCGGCAATCAAATGTCGTTTTTCATACATACTATAACCAACTGAAAGCAGCCATAGGGGGTGAACCTCGCATAACCATGACCACTTTACAAAGGTTCTGACCTCTGATAAATTTCAGCGTGGATCACCACTTTATATACCTAACTCCACGCGCTGATGAACACTAGGAACAACTTCAGTCCTATTATAAGCTGACAAAAGAAGACCTGGAAGAAATCACCAAGGAATGGTCAGTAGACCTCCTTGTCTCAGCAGATCCAGCAGATATGTTCGACATCGATAGCTCAGAAGCTATGCAGAATACACCTAGGCCCAGTAAGGCGAAGAAAACTAAGAAGATAAAGAAAGATGAGGAAATCCAGGACATCGAAAGTAGATCTGTAAGGACGGCTTCCACCACACCTGATCACGGAGGTAATAACGAAGACTTCGAAGAAGTTGAAAAAAGGCCAGAGGATGAAGTAGAGATCATAAAGAAAAGAAAGGGTTCACCTCCAGAACCTTCCTCCAAGAAGAAGTCGAAAGAATCCATGACTAAAATGACGACCACACTCACCCCAGACAACTTCAGCATTATCCTCGCGACTATGAACGAATCTATCAAAGAGATAATAGAAAAACAGGTAGCCAAGCAAGAGGCCATGTACAGCAGAATTGAAATCGAGCTCCAAGGAGTAAATAAAGCACTTCAATCGAGCCGTGCAGCTTCCACTACGCCCCTTCCAGAAGGAACAACAAAAGCAGGAGATGAACCAGTTCAACTCCGTAGGATTGCTGACACAGTCAAAGTACGCCTTCGAAAAGAAGAAGAAGCAATAGTGCAAGCCACCTAGGCCCTAAAGCAAGCACAGGAGGAAATCATAGAGCAGCATCAAGTTGCACAGTAATAGAAGGAGTCCATCCAAGTGAAATTTGATGAAGACAGAGAAAAAACCCAATAGGAGAAGGAGCAACTTCTCGCGAAGCAAGTCAAGATTGAAGAAGCTATCAGCAAAGCATTTTTCTCTGTGACCAGCATAGAATAGAAGGTCGAAGAACCCTTATATTGTGAAGTGATGAAGCTTGCTGAAGTTATTCAACAACTTCAATAAAGAGTCATGGACTTAGAGCTTTAGATCATCCCAAGCACCCCGCAAGAAGAGCGTGACCAACAAAAAATAACTGCCCAGAGTATAGTAGAAAGGATTAAAGAACTTACTGAATAATGCAAACAATTAAGTAGAAGAAGTGCGCAGATACATGAGAACCTAACCGAGAACCTGGAATTGCATAACTGGAGTCGTAGCTCCAGGAGGCGAAGCAGCATGCAGATAGACTTCAGATGTAGTTGAAGGCCCTATCAACCATAGAGAAAATGAAGCGATTCCATGAGCAATGTGTTGCACAACAACAGATCCACATGATCTAGAGAAAGGTAATGGAAGTAAATCAACAACTTCAACCTTTGCAGGATAAGGCATGTCAGTTATTCTTAGAGATTGAGAACCAAGGAACAGAGCTAGAACAGATCATGATTACAATAGAACAATGCCTAGAGGGACTAGTCAATAATGCACTCATCCAGGAGTTCATCAAGCAAGAGGAAATCACAAAGCAGCAGGTCTAAGCGGCTCGAGCCAAACTTGAGGTGTTTGAAGCAGAATTGGTCAGACCTGAGTGACTCGAGATGAGTCACATGTGAGTGTTGGGTGCCTGTTGGCCCTTGACCAAGTTTTGAGGAATACTTGGTCATATTTGACCATTTTTGGGACTGCGACAGCTAGTCAAAGATGGATCGTAATGCAAAGTGGAAATTAGGGAAGCAAAACCTATTTTTGGGTCCTTTTTAGTGTTTTTGGGTTGATTTAATGGAAAAGGGATGTTGGTTCGTGGGTTTACCCACACTTAGGCCCATTTTGTAATCTATAAATAGATACTTAAGCAATGTAAGTAGAGGGTGGTAGTACATATATGTGATGTATAGCTAAAGGTTTAGTGTTAGTAATTGGATCTGTGTGATCGGATGTATATTGCAAGTGCTCTGTACATGATTGTAAGAAGCTTGAAAAGCTCAGTGCAAGCTGTTGTAGTTTTTTGTTGAAGTGTAAGGAAGAAGGATGTAGTGAGTTGCACAGATCTTCTATCCTATGCGAAGTAAGGGTCATTGAATCTCTGTGTTGTAACTACTTGACCGAGATAATATAAAGAAGAAGACTTTGTGGACATAACCCTAGGGTGGGGGTGAACCACGGTAACTTTGTGTGTTGTGCTATGTGCTTCGACTTGATGCTAAATACCTTGATGTGTTTAGATAGATGTAGTTATGCTCTATTCTTATGATATATGAATGAATGTTAGATATGATATATAAGATTCTTAGTGCCTGATCTGGTGAATCCAATCTATCTTTCCGTGTCTAAGTGCTAAGTCTTCTTGAATCTAAGTATATACTGTGATGCTCTGTGCTACTTGTGAAGTAAGATAAGGGTTAATTCTAAGTGAACTATCGATGTTGAGTGCTCTGTTAAATATATAATCACATATCTGTGTCCTAGCTAAGGTTGCAGACATTTGAGTCCTGCAACCACCCTTTCCTCTATCTCAGGTGAGACTTCATCTGCTTCACAGGTGTTATCAAAAGGGTTGGTAGTTACGGTTTTGTTGGTGCTCTCTTGAGCGTGAACCCTGGGTCTGCCCCTGTGCCAACAAGGAGATAAAGTATTGAAATGGGATTCAAGGAAAGAAGAGAAAGGTAAGCATGGAAAATTTGAGAATTTATGGAAAGGTCCTTACATAATCCATGCTTATAGAGGAAACAATGCATTCTTGATCAAAGATATGGATGGATCAGATCTTCTAGATGGACTTATCAATGGTAGAATGCTCAAGCATTACTTTTCTCTAGAATAAAAGCATTTCTCACCCAAGTTCATTGTAAATACCATTTTAATTTTTGTTGTCATGAGTGGGTGACTCATATCAGAAGTTGAAGCCTGAAGAGAAGGCCCTAAGATCATGATCAGTTTTCACCAAGTTTACAACTACAATAAAACAAATCAGATGTCAAAAGTACTCGAGAAGATGATTCAAGGCAACCGATCACTGGTTCTTGGCACCTAACAGGGAGAGCACCATCCCCATGTGGAGCCATTGTTATAGTCCTATATTTCATAGTATCATATGGTGATTGAATTTTTCTCCTTCAGTAATCTTATATTGTAAATAATATTTCATTTTGCAAATGATTTCCAAAAGAAAAAGAAAAAGATAAAAAAAAATAGCAAAAATGAAAAGAGGGTATAAAAGAAAAGAAAAGAAAAATATAAAAAAGAGGAAAAACAAGAAAACCCCATCAAAGAAAAAAAAGTTTGAATCATATAGTCTAATCATGATCAAACATTTTAAATTGTTGTTGTTAGGTTAGAGAATAAATTTGTCCAAAATGTCTAATCTTAGCCAAAGTAGTAAGGTAGAGGAATAATGTAATCCAATAATTTAAGTTGAATTGGTGAGTTAGATGATAGGTTAGGTAAGTTGTCTTTTCAAAGAAATTTGAAAGGGTTTGGACATTAAAATTCACCCTTAAGTGTTGAAATAGATTAGTTTAGCATAGGAAAATAAATGGAATTGCAAAGAATTAAAACAAAAAAAAACAAAAAACCTCTTTGCTTTTATGGCACATTTTTTTTATCGAAAGTTGGAAGTTGACAAGACATTTTGTCTTGTAGCGCATAATATTCGCGCTAATCTCCATCGGTGACACCATCCCATACCTTATCAATGGCCATCACTGGCTTTCTTCCCCCCCTCCCCCGGACCTACCTACCTTTATTGGTGGAAGGGGGTCCGAAAAGTAGTTTTTCCCACAAGGGTCCCACCTAATGTGGTGCGTCCTCAATGTTTCTCACCCCCTCTTATTTCCACTTACCACCGAACCCCCCCCTCCAAAATCCGCCAAACCAAATCCCGATACCGCTCACTCTCCCCGCCATTGCTATCATATCCCTACATGCCACCTGTCTCACACTTCATACCCGTTATCCAATTAAAGATTTCCTCGTGACCGTTAGTTGTCCCGTAATGGCCCCACCCCATAACTGGTATCCACTATACATATTAAAGCCCCCCATTTTCATCTTGTTACACCAATTTTCGAGTAAAACACCGTGAAGATCGTGCCAAGCTAAGTTGTTAAACTGCCTCCACCATCTCTCACTGCCAACATGTGAATCTCTTTTCCGGTAATTACAATATCACCATCTTTTACTATTCATTCTATCAATTATGGCTCCAAAGGTCAAACCTTCCAACACATCCAAGAACCCAATGATTCCCCCTCACGTCGACCTAAACTGCATCCCTCTAGAAGGCAGGGACTACAAATTTACAGATCCAAGGTGCAAATTCGATTTCTTTGAATTACACTCCTAGCTGAAAGAGATTTTCCTCGACCAAAGCAATGAAATTGGACTCTGGGAGTCCAATTTTCCCTTGTATATGTTTCCTCAAACTTATCATTTCCAAGAATTTGTCCTCATATGCCAAGACAATTACTTTCCCAGCCAAATAGCCATTGTCTCTCCCTCTGGTGAGATATTGTTCACAATTACCTCTGAAACCCTTGACCAAATGTTACAAAATTCTAAAAATGACTCAATCATCTTGTTCTTTGTTGAAGCCCTAAATGACTTGTACTAGAAACTAACTTTTCCCCAAAGAGCCCAGATATTTGAAATATTCATCCCTAAAGATGCCCAATTACCCAAGAAGAATCCACCATACCCCTCTTCCATTTTTACAGTGAAAGAAAACCAGATCATATCCATGCTATCATACATGTTAGGTTATTACTCTGATGAATGGGTAGATGAACCCATTCTAGGTTTTATGTCCATATTTTCTACAGAAGAAAAGGTTACAATGAAGTTCAATTTCATCCAATTCCTGGATGATAGCATCCATGAACAATTCCTTAAGTTTTCAACTGAAGGAATTTTCAAATACTTTTCAATATTGGTTTATATATTCTTATTTTATCAAGCAGGTAGGTTTCATTTTGCACTTCAAAAGTTAAATGAGCAAGGAATCCCACAGTGAGTCATATTTTGGACCTCATTGGTGAGGAAGAACTCAACAGAGTACAACTTCAAGGATTTCATTGACCAATTCATCCACCCATCCATTTGTTTGTTGAACAGGACAACAGAACCCAGGATTAGTGAAGAAATTCAGAATGTTCTGCACCTATCTGATCAGGCGAAGATAGGTGACTAGTATTTATACTAGAACTACTCAGAGATCAGGGTGTATGGATGTGAGTTTCCACCACAAAAATTACCTAAATACATACCAATGAGTATTTTTGCATTGGAATATATAAGGAAAATGATTAATTCAGATGAAATTCACTTTGTGGCAGTAAAGAAGAAATCCCAATTCAGAATCAAAAATCAGATCGGGCCTTTCATTTGCAACAATAGAGCAGCAAGAGAAGAAGCAGACAACCTTTTGAAACAAATAAAGTTTCCTTTAAGCTGCACTTGGTGATATGACCCATTTGGCATCATTTATGAACTCGTGATCAAGCAAAAGACCACTCCCAATGTGCACACACAGAGGACAAAGGTTGAAAGGTATATGAACCAGGATGAATGGGAGGACAACACATTGCAAGAACCAGAGGAGTAGCCTATCTCTATAACCACTTCACAGACTACTACACCTCAAAAGCAAGAATAGAAAAGATCAAGGAAGGAAGTTTCTCCTTCAGTCACATAGGTATCAACTGAATATTTTCAAGTATACAAAAAGAGGCTTAAAACTAGTCACACTGCAGATTTGTTGAAGGAGGGAGAAACACAGTCCACCATAGTTTTGGAGGGACCACACTCTTCAACCCAATAAGACAGTTTGTTTTTAGGTTCTCCATCATAACCAACATCTCAAATAAATCCAGAAATAACTCTGATAGTTGAATCAGTTCATGGAAAAAAATAGTCAAATATTTTTGACAAATATGAGGAAATCAAGCAAAGAAATACGCTTCTCAATAGTAGCACTTACACTCAATTTTGGAAGAAGACCTCTACTGCTTAGCACAGGTTGTTGTCATATTTTGAAATAGAGAGGGGAATAATTTAAATGGAATTCTTACAGGCACAGGTTCCCCATCCAAAGACAACAATAGACTACAAAAAGATTGTTTTTGAGTTTGATATAAAAGATGTTCATCTTGTGGACTAGATGGATATGCATAGACAGACAGTGGATATGATTTTTTCAACTCTGAAAAATACCTCAATGATTGCTTCTAAATTGCAGGTATCCCTGAATAATATCAAGTCCCAATTAAATCTTGAAAAGATATCATCTTTGGTCAAAGATACTAAGATCAAATCATTAGAAGAGATATTTCTCAAGATTGGATATGATCCAACAAATGTCAAAGAAGAAAAGGAATTGATAAAGAAAAAGAATGTTGATATAGCATCACTCATAAAACAACTGAAGCTTCCAGCCACAGAATATTCACAAACTAAAGAAGTGGTTGAGACACAAATCCAAAAAGAGGAGATGTTAAAATTGATCATGGAGCAGAATGCACAAATAAGGGAAATGGAAGCAAAGATGGACAAGTTGATTAAACAAAAGGAGAAGAATGTGCAGCCGGCCATGATTCCACTAGATGCAGTTCCCCTGACAGGGATCATAACAGTAGAAGTGTCTACATCGAGAACAATCATGTTAGCACTGAAAGTCACCCTCAGATTGCAGGAGGATAAGCCCAGTACCCATCAGAGTTTTTGGTGGATGTTGGTTTTATATGATTGGAGGTCAATGGACAAAACTCAATATATGAATGATGTTCAACACAAAACTAGACAAGAAATGCACAGGGAAGTGGGGGCCATAACTAACTTCAGCTAGTGAATTGAGTTTAAGTGTGAGAAAAGGGAAGACTTAGTAAGAAAGGTGGACAAGACTTCTATTGGCATCAGGCCTTCAAACAACTTGGGGATGAAAAACTCAAACTCAAGATCACTCTTAAAATCAAGCTTTAGACACTGAAATATGTCAAAAAAACATAGTCACAACAACACAATGATCAAACCTACATCATCATGCATCTACAACAACTCGACTGGATCCTCCATGCCCAAGCCATTTAGTGTAAGAGGGGAAAAGATCACAAGGAAGATGACTAAAATTGGTCACGATACCATTGCAATCAAACCTACATTACAACAGCATAACAACCCTCGACTGGATCTTCCATACCCGAATGTTTTAGCACAGTTTTTACAAAGAGATGAAAAGAGGCTAACTTCTATTAATCTGAAAGTCTCAAATCCGATACATAACCAAAGAACAGTTCTGGAATCAAAACATTACAAAATAGGGAGCTCTGCTCAACCAGTTGACCCCTTAACAAAATATTAAAACTATCTATTTATACTCAGAACAATACGCCACTACCAAGAGTGAGACCTGATCACTACAATTAAAGCTTTGTGTCGGCAAGTTCTTCTGTCAAATGGAACGTGCACCCCTCTATCAGATGAAGCTCATATCGGCATGGGTTTTGCAAAACAATTTGCCCACAAGGGTACCACAAGCTGACGGTTCAGTCCCCACAGTTGGGCCTTCCATGCCTTCCATTTATGGAGTGATCTGAGGTTTCAACCACCAGCTCTACTTTCATTAACTACCTTTCCTCGGAGATTGAATGAGATTTAATGCTCAGGGTGCAGCCACATGCTGCTCTTGGATAGGATTCCATATACACATGTAATTTTGGGGATGCTTAGAGGTGGTTTGGGTTTAGACTGCTTTTGGGTCCGCAATCCCCCACATTTCACCATGCAATGCATTCGCCATACCATGGTTTCAATTGCGGGACTACTCAAGAAAATTATCATCTGAGCATGTTGCTTCCCTACAATGAACTATGGCCGTAGATCTGGTCTCGATATGAGATATGGGTGCACCTGTTAGATTTATCACCACTGTCAATCTTAACCACCTGCCAACTTTACAATCTGCCAAACTGTGCCCTAGGGGGGATGCTACTTTTTGAGATTGAACAATAACACCTCCCAAAGGATGATCTGATGTGGTGGCCTAACGTCACCATGCTAATGTGTCATGAAAGAGAAGTGACACGTGTCACTAAGAAAGAAGAGAATGATATGCACATGGCTGCCTGGACTGAGTTCCACGTGTCACTACCGAAAAGGTGCCTGGTGCCATGATCGACGAGTGCACCACATGTCCATACTGATGACTGCCATGTATCCTCTTAAATCGATGGCTGAGATCTCCTTCAGGTCTCCGGGCTCCAGGAAAATCAACACTCAAACTTATTTTTTGCTTGAAGCAAAACATCTGAGGCTAGGGCTCTGATGAAGCGTGGCTTTCTGTATTTGGATGGCCAAGATCCACTCTGAGTCTCCAGGCTCTGGGAAAACCAAAGCTCAAATATCAGTTACTCTTCCATGCACTTTTACCCAAAGCTGTGGATTTGATGACACGTGGCTCTTGTTGATCAACGACCCAGATCCATTTCGGGCCTTCGGCCACTTCAGCAACTTTGACAAATTTAGTGCTTCGACTCTTCGAGACTTCGGGCTTTGGCTCTTTAGGATTTCTAAGTATTTCTCTTTTCAAATCTCCCAAAGCTCATTTCCCCGAAGGCTTGGATCGACTGCCACATGTCCCCTTTAAGATCAACGGTTCATATTCACTTCAGGGCCTTTTCCCTCTGGCACTATACTTCGTGCAAGTTTTCACTCCCGAATGCCCGTGAGTCATTGATCTTGATTGCTCTTGGAATATTCATCGTTGAAATATTAAAACTGCCTTCTTCTTATGCTTCAATCATGAAACAGACTATTAAGAAAGATGTGCTTTGTGTTCATGGTTGCAGCCTGCATGATCGAGGATTCGGACGATGAGCTGATAAAATAGGGAGACCAGTGGCTAAAACACAGGATACGAGAGCTTTCCCTTGGAGAAAAATAGAGGGTCTTGGGTCCAATATTTCACTCAGGTAATATATTTAAGGAAAACCAGGGTGCACAAACGAACAAGGGAAAACAGAGAACGATTTACAAGTCGAAGGGGGAAAAACTTAAGATTTGGCATGCGACAAGGATAGAGACGGGGAAATACTACAGACTCAGGTATACCGATACACACCTATGGCCCTTGACAATCTTATGTGATAACAAATCCCAACAGTTATCCTAGTACAAATTCCATATGCCTCTGATAAACTAGTGAAATCTATGGAGGATATATCCATACAAGGGGCAAAAATTAAAAAATTATAGGAGGTAAAGACATTACAGGAACTGAAAGCAATGTTCTAGGCTTCTCATCAGGTAGAAATGCACAAGTCTCAAAGGCTCAGTTAATAACTACAACAATTGGGGAAAGAAACAGCCATGGAAAACACCTTAGCCCAAGCTAAGGAAAACATATGGATAGATATCAACAGATCCATGACAGAGATTTGGCCCTCTATTCATATCATTTTTTAGTAGCATGAATTAATACAAAAAGATAGAGGAGCCATTGAAATTATCAAAGAATAATCAGGAGAAAATCCAACAAATGCCACAGAGCTCATCAATTTTCTAAACTCTAAAAATAAACTGGAGTTAGAAGAGATGGAGATTGAGGATAGAACCGAAATCATCCTAGAAATCAAGAAGGTTTTGACCAAGAAAGGCCTCATGTTGCAGTTAGAAGAAAAATCTCAGGTTATGGACATAGGTGTGTAGAGTTTCTTCAGTAAGTTTGAGGTGCTACACAAGAAAGGGCTTCCTGGATTGTTAGTGCTAAATGAAAAATTTATTACTCTATCTGATTACAACCAGAAATTGAAGACAGTGGCAAAGGAAAATTCAAAGTTTTTGGGGATACATGGAAGCATCACTCAGGGGAAAGATTTCCTAGAGACACTATCATTTAACTTGAGCATTCAATGTGAAATCAAGAATATCTTCATTACTAAGCCTACTTTTTCCAAGTACACAGAGATGGATGAAATATAAAGAAAATTGCTCAAGATATCAATCCCAAGTAAAAAAAGGTGGGATAAGCTATGTGAATTACTTGAGTAAAGACAAGTTTGATATTTCAGCCAGCAAGGAGTAACAACTAAGCAAAGTCAAAGAGACAAGTCATCAACAAATTCCGCCAAATCAACACCATAAATCCTAGAGACATTATCGTTTAACTTGAGCATTCAATGTGAAATCAAGAATATCTTCATTACTAAGCCTACTTTTTCCAAGTACACAGAGATGGATGAAATATAAAGAAAATTGCTCAAGATATCAATCCCAAGTAAAAAAAGGTGGGATAAGTTATGTGAATTACTTGAGTAAAGACAAGTTTGATATTTCAGCCAGCAAGGAGTAACAGCTAAGAAAAGTCAAAGAGACAAGTCATCAACAACTTCCACCAAATCAACACCAGAAATCCAAGCATATCTACAAGATTCCTATATTTTTGTAATTTGAGATTTAATTAGTTTAGATATCTCTCCAAAATATCCTGATCATTTATGACAGGATATCATGTAAATAATTGTATAAATACTTCTCCTTTCGAAGTATTGAGGGTTGATTTTTACACCCAAGAAAGCTACTGTGTATTTTTCAAGAGGATCAACCAGTAATAAAAAGGACTCTTTCACGGGATTCTCATGTTAGACTGTTGATGATGTGCTTCTCTCTTTGTTTAATTTTTTTCATTATCTATAATCATTGCATGTGTTTCCAATACTAATCATTCAAATAAAGTTAAAGAACATAATTTATCTCAATATACTTTGTTTATGGTTTTTGAATGATTTTCACGTTTTTCAACTGAAATTAAGTAAAAGAATTCTTAACTGCTCTTTTGCTTGGTGTATTTTCCCTTCCTTTCTTCCTTCTCATTTCATATAAGTTTACCAAATCCAAACAATTTTTCTACCTTGTCCTGTGAAGAAGCTTTATAAAATCTAAAATTGATCTTTGTAATAAAAGACAAACCCATAGCCCAATGGAAATTTAAGCAATCAATCATCCGGACATTTTAAACGAACAAACAAATCCTGTATTTTCATAACTAGCCTAATATCCTAAATCAAACAAATCTAAATCTTACAGAGAGATCCCTCCTTGAAGCTGGCAGGGCTAGATCCCAACTTCCAAAGTGGTTTTGTAGTTACCTCTGTCTTTTCTTCTACAACCTCTGGAAATTACATAGTGATAAAAGTTACAATGTTTTGGGAAAACATAAGGATCCTTAGTTTTAACCCATATTTTTTTAGAGTTAACACATATTATCCCACTTTCACGATCTTCCTTTACATTTCTTCAGTCAAAGGTTTCCCACCACTCGCAACAAAAAATAACACGTTGAAAAGATGACAATTCTACTTGCATGACCTCTTGTATCTTTCCAATGTAACCTAACATCCCCTCTATTATCTTTTGATCACAGTTCATAGCACAACCAGATTAGTCAAAATCGATCTCCACTCCACAATCTTGTGTGATGTGTCCATATCAGCATACTCAGTGTGAAAATGATGTCCATATGCCCACATAGATGGGAACAAATGCACCTGTAAAAATGTGAACAAGGGACAGTGTCATGTGTCTAATAACCCAAGAATTAATAAAAACATAATACACATTACAATTCAAATGTGCAATAATATAAATTGAATGTGGTACTCAAAGAGGTTTTTATAGAGTTGTTGCATCTAATCCCTATGTTTAGTACATCTAGATCTTCTCAACGTGGGTTACGACCAGACACCACATATTTCTCTTGTATCTGGTCAACCACCCAACTGTTGGGACATATTTTTGGCATATTTTATTTCAAACGGTCAAGATAAGGCATGCTTCTACCATTCAACCATCTGAATGTTTTCCTGCCACTGTCCCATTTCCTTCTTTTCTCTTCATACAATGCAACCCATGGTTTTGTTTCCTCCGCATTGTAAAGAACGAATTTATCAATGGCATCAATTTCTAAATTCACTAATGTATACAATAATTCAAAATGAATAACGTATGAGATCAAATACATATTATCAACTTCAGTGTAAATATTTGCTCTATACAAATTTGAAAAAATATAAGTGACTTGCTCTTTATCAAGCACCTTTTTCGTTCATTTGGAGTATCTCCCCTTCCCTTTTTTCCTCATCTCGTTGGTCATACCAAACCATTTCCCCTAGTATGTCATCAATTCTCTTGTTGTACTCACTGACATAATAGAATGACTCATATATTATGTACCCCTATGCCATAGATCCCTCTGGTTTTTCCCTTTTTCAAACAAACCACTTCAATTTTTTCATGTACCTCTCCAAGAAGAACATCCAATGACATGAGAGTAGCCCAGCTAATTCAACCTCATTAGGTAGGTGAATTAGAATATGGACTTGCAAGTCCATAAAACTCATGGGTATTTCCTTCTCAAACATACAAAAAATCTCAGCTATCTCTCGATGCCAACATGGAATGTTAGCCATATGAATCTCCTTTGATGTGATCCAATGTACAAATGCAAATAATTTTGATATGGCATGTTGCATGTCCTGGGGGAAGTCATGGTTGACATAGCCATGAATGAGCAAAGGATAATGACACTACAAAATCGACACACACATCATTAATTGACATAAAACTGTGAGTGCATAGCATATTTTTACCAATAGTATAAAACAAGAATCATGTATCTGACATACATACCCTTAGAAGGATTAGATGATCATGTGATTTCAACCCCGATAAATTCCCTTCTATAGTGAAGCAACATCATAGATTCATCCCTTATAAAGAAGGTGCTTTCACATCCAATATAACATATTTCTCCATAGAAAGATCATCTTTCTTAAAAATCCATGGGACATCACCTTCTTTAAAATACCAAGAGGGATGAGCCTCTCCTCTAGTTTATTTTCTCGGCCAATGTCTATTTTTAGTATTTGAAGAAATAAGGTCTCTCCTAACATCCAATGTGTCACTTTTATTTCATGATATGTGCCTCCATAAAGAATATGTAACATTTTATAATATATGCATGGGATCTAGTAAGTGGCCAATCTTAAGATGCTCCCAATATGGAAGCTCATAAAATACATATTTCCTTTTCATCCCAATGGGAATTTTCTCAACATAGGTGTCAAAAAACTCAAGATCATTGAACATAGGTTCCCCGTTTGAATCAAATAAGTCTACCATTTCCTTCTCCTTCTTGTGTCATATTCCCTAATCTAATATTTCAGTGTCATTATTTTAGGTATCTGGGTTATCTTTAGTTTACCATTAAAAGAAGATGCAACTCTTCTATAAGGGTGGTATTTTGGGAGGAATACCCTCAAGCAGTCATACACAGACTTCCATAGGTGGTTGGACCACCTAGCCTTTATATAAGGTCCACAAAATTTACATCCATGATACCCTTTTGTTACAAGACATGTGATGTTATTGTATAGAGAGCATGTTAGTGTCAAAAATATAGTTGCACCAAATTAAGTATGCCAAATAAAATTACAGATATAAAAGAATCAATCAACATGCTAACGAAAGAGAACTCTTATTCCTGGATATTCATGTGTGGTGTGTGCATATATGGCATACAACGTAAAATACCTTTCCATTGGGATGGATCTTGATATTTCATATACATGCATCCCTTCCCGTGATTGCTTAAATTCATTGATCAGTGGTTGGAGGTAGACATTCATTATATTCACTTGTCTTCTACTTGGGACTATAAGAGCCAACATAATATGTCCATTCTTCACAAACAACCATAGTTGGTGTTTTAGATGGAATAAAGGTTAACTCCATCCATGGATATGCTCAATCATAGGCTTTGTACTTCATCTTTAAATTTATCGGGCCATGTATCTTCTACATGCTTCACAACTATTGAATTTTCTAGGAATCACATAACTCCTGACTCACTTTTATATGAGGCATGCCACCCCTACAACACGGATAATTTTTTGCAAAGAAAGAGCTTTTGAACCCTTGGAATTATAGGCATGTGCCTCAATATATTATGAGGAGGACCATGTGTCTTACCCTTGTTTTCTTATTTACAGTACATGTCATGCCCACATTCTCGACATATCTCTTTTTCTACATATTTGTTTATGTATAGAATACAATCATTTGGACATGTGTGGTATGATATGTACTCAACACCCAACATTTTCAACATTTTTTTTGCCTATGCATAGCTATCAGGCAATACATTATCACTTGGAAGTACCTTTTCTTTCAGTAACCTGCAATTAGTGGGTAATAGAAATGTAAATTGTCATTAAGAATGAATAAAATCAAACATTTTCTTCCTTCATTGTGTGACAATATTCCTTTAAAAAATAGGGGACTTAATGGTTAGTTACCTCAGAGTGTCGAGAAATAAATGTTTGACATACCATACATTGATTTCAATTTGTGCAGTAACATTATTGTCCCTATTTGGGTAGACCTTGACCCTTGTCGACAAAAGAGAGGGGTGGCGCAAGCATATTTCAATTTTTCGGAGAAGGTATCTACGAAATCAACGTCATCCCATAGTTCATTTTGTTGAAATGCATGTAACAACATTCCCTCCATGGCTTGGGTATCTCGTAAGAAATCAACCATATCAATCTCTATATCATTGCCTTCTTCCCCAATGTGGGAATAACTAATGTTACTATAGAGGTTTTGAATTGGTGACTCGTGACATAGTGGGCATTAAATAGGTGGTTAATTCAAACATTCTTGGTATGCGTCCTCTGCAAATTGTGCTCATTTAACAACATCATCATGAATTGACATTGTAGTGGGGTGCAACGATAGATGGTAGATAGGTCACTCATCGTCAAAATATTGATTGTAAAAATATTGAACATTACTTCGATAATATTAGTAACAAAATGAATTCAATATGTTCAAACATTATACCAAACATTTATTAGAAGCATGAAATTTTCTTCCCAATAATAAGCATGCAACTAACCACTTTGTAAAAAAATTGTTGAATTAAGCCATACATTTACATTAGTTCCATTGAAAATCCAAAAATACAATTACTCAATCATCTTTTTCTTATGCCCCAATGGGTGTCTACATAAAAGAGATCCAATTCATGGTGTATGATCGTTGACTTGGGCTGGTTGCTGGGAGATGGCTTGTTACGATTGGTAGGGTATATAAACTATAGATTTTCATCAAACATCTGCTTACGATATATTTCTCCTAATAAGAGCTTGCAGAATTTTGGGACTACTGGAATATTTTGTGCATCTGAACTTGATCCTAAATATTGATCCTGCAAAATTCAATGAACAATTATTCAATTGCACCTACATAAATAACATAAATTCATTGAGATAAATGAATTATAAATAAAATATAGACTTAATACAACCAGTGGGGGAGAATTTGAAGGACTTACAATGATATGGAATGAGCTGGAATATGAAGAATTGACCATTTGATATTATAATTCTTTTTTTCCCACATTTGAGCCAAAACCATCATCTTGGGAAGCATAGAACAATACAACTTCAAACAAAAATTCAAATGAATTTTAAAAGTTAACGGTGCACCTAATTATATTATGACGCCTCAGTGCGTATCCATACAATAACTGCACCAGTGCGGTGAGTTATTATAAGAACTGAAGAGTGGCCTCCATTAAAGCCTCTACAAAGAAAGACCTAAACAAATTTTAAATGCGGAGGTTTTCATTTGCATTTTTTTAATTAAATTGTTTGTGTGTGCATTATTACTTAGGAATCGCACCAGTGCTAGTGCATTGTCTAACAAAGTTACAAAAAAATAACACGAACCTTTATTTGTGGTTGTTCACATTTGAATTTTNCAAGCATTTATTAGAAGCATGAAATTTTCTTCCCAATAATAAGCATGCAACTAACCACTTTGTAAAAAAATTGTTGAATTAAGCCATACATTTACATTAGTTCCATTGAAAATCCAAAAATACAATTACTCAATCATCTTTTTCTTACGCCCCAATCGGTGTCTACATAAAAGGGATCCAATTCATGGTGTATGATCGTTGACTCGGGTTGGTTGCTGGGAGATGGCTTGTTAGGATTGGTAGGGTATATAAGCTATCAATTTTCATCAAACATCTGCTTACGATATATTTCTCCTAATAAGAGCTTGCAGAATTTTGGGACTACTGGAATATCTTGTGCATCTGAACTCGATCCTAAATATTGATCCTACAAAATTCAATGAACAATTATTCAATTGCACCTACATAAATAACATAAATTCATCGAGATAAATGAATTATAAATAAAATATAGACTTAATACAACTGGTGGGGGAGAACTTGAAGGACTTACAATGATATGGAATGAGCTGGAATATGAAGAATTGACCATTTGATATTATAATTCTTTTTTTCCCACATTTGAGCCAAAACCATCATCTTGGGAAGAATAGAACAATACAACTTCAAACAAAAATTCAAATGAACTTTAAAAGTTAACGATGCACCTAATTATATTATGACGCCTCAGTGCGTATCCATACAACAACTGCACCGGTGCAGTGAGTTATTATAAGAACTGAAGAGTGGCCTCCATTAAAGCCTCTACAAAGCAAGACCTAAACAAATTTTAAATGCGGAGGTTTTCATTTGCATTATTTTAATTAAATTGTTTGTATGTGCATTATTACTTAGGAATCGCACCAGTGCTAGCGCACTGTCTAACAAAGTTACAAAAAAATAACACGGACCTTTATTTGCGGTTGTTCACATTTGAATTTTATTTGTTAGTGTGTTTTTCATATATACCAAATTGATGCATTTAATAATGTAGAGCGCACCATAAAAATCAAGTTATGATAAAAAACAATGAGCACATTTATCATCAATACATCAAAATATAAAATGAAAAAATAAGCGATAATTTCAATTTTTCTAGATGTATTTGTTTATAAAAAAAAACCCTATTAATTTTTTCATTCTTTTGCCAAATTTTAGAGGGGAGATTTACGAACAAAGTCTTCGGAGTGGGTGGATGTTTTTGAAGATCCAATTTTGAAAGGGATCACCGTAGGTCACACACGAATCTGCATAGGAGAAATTTCAGGTATATGATTTCATTATATTGATCATATTAATCTTTCCCCCATTTGATTGAAGCAATTTTCATTGCATTCCCAAAAAATAAAAGGGTTTCATAGTTACCTTCAGTATTGGAAGCTCTATATTCCTTGTTCTTTCTCTTGCTTTCCCTCTCTATATTTCACAATGATTTTTTTAAGCAAAATATTTTTATAGGTTTTATTTTCTTATGTATGGGGCGTTTGGTATCCATTGCAATGGGACCATTGATTGCATGGATCTCAAACCAGCCTGTCATTGTCGTTTATTTTTCAAAAAAAACTACGCGATTCAAGGTGCACACTATACCAATATAGAACATCAGTGCCCATATTCATGTCAAGGGCACTATTGAATTTGAAATTAAAATAATGTTTTTTGAAAAACGCCTTCATTGTCAGCAGTGCACATTTTACAAACAAAGAGCATCGGTGCGTGTTATCAGATAAAAAACATCACTTAATTTAAAATGGAAGTATTTTTGTTTTTATATGGAAACTGTCATGTTTTAAATTTGTTCATGGGTCGGTAGTAGACGATGTGTAATTAACACTACTTAATCACCGGTGTGTTTATTAATTTATAAATCACCGTGTGAATACAACAGTTTGTAAAACATTTTCAATTTCGCAAGCACATTGCTATCATATAGCGATGCATATACATATGTGTCATGCATTGGTGCATATAAATATGTGTAACGCACTAGTGCATACTTATTTACTATATCCATTGGTACGTACTTATTTACTATACACGTCAATATCTTTTGTTGTAAAAAACGTAGTTTTTATATCTGATGATTCCTAGATTTTGTTTTTTCAAGGAGATTATGAACATTCCAAGGGACAAACAAGGGGAAAACCAATAAATTCCCGTAGGGATGTCAAAAAAATTGTACAAGGAGATGGTAAAAGAAATGAACATAATTGCATCGCACAAGGAGCCATCCCAACAACAATGTGCATCAAAAGTATGTAGACATTGATTTATTCTTTTATGTACATTGAATTTAATTATCGCATGAAATACTAATTTTAAATTATTTTACTGCAAAAAAAGAAAAAAAAAATGGAACCCATTCAACACATAAGATAGGACAACTAGGAAGAAATGGGTTGATCGCAAATTTTGTGAGTACTTACATTTTCGACCTTACTTAAGATTCCATATTTTTTATGATCTCCGTATTTAAATAATTAATTTACACTTTTCCATGGATGTCTTCTAATAGGTGTTGAAATACAAAGAAGAGACAATTGAAGAATTGATTGACATTGTGTTAAGTATGGATTGTGAGTATATGTTCAAGTATCAAGGTTTAATTGAACAATTTGTAAGTAGCTATGTTGTTTAACTTCCCTCATTTTATAATTAATGGAACAACAAGAAACCTTTATATTAATTATATCAATTATGCTTTGTCATGGTGTATTAAACATCTAGGACACAAAGTATGGAGTGCTTCCAACATAAGAGATTTTGAGAGATGGCATGCAACATGACTTTGAAAGAATATGTATTGTTTACGAAACACTCGCTGGTATGGTATGTTTTTT
>JASDQU010109429.1:67377-77630 GCA_032191745.1 Picea mariana
CCCCATAAGAAAAAATTATGGGGAAACCTCCATAGGATTTTGGATGCAAGGGACTAGGAGAATAAATAGATGTTTTTTGTCCCCCATCCACCAAGATTTTTTTGGTATGCCACATGACTCCATTTAATGAGGGGGTGCCACCAGAAAGCCTTGATCCTGACCATAAAAATTGAAACTTATCTTCTTAATTTTGGTAACAATGCCCTTTGGCATTGCTGCTATGGACATCCAATAGATGAGAATACTTTCCATAATAGATTTAAGTAATGTTAATTTCCCACCTCTCAAGAGAAGCCTATTTACCCAAAGAGAAATACTCACTTCAACTTTTTTGAACAACCACATCCAATCAACAAAGTTGTAATGGTTTGGTTTAAAATAAAAAGCCAACATATTTGAACCCTGAGTCGAGCTCTTTTTAAGGAAAGGGGAGAATGTCCTCTACCTATCGAAGAGAAAAATCTAATAGACAAAAAGGAATAAGACAAGATTTATCAAAGTTTATTTGCATGCATTTACCTTTGCAATAGATATCTATAACTCCTTTTAAAGATAAGAAGTCTCGTCAAGACCCTTGCACAAAAAAAAGCACATCACCCACAAAGAGAAGATGTGTGATAGATTATTGATCAGATATCTTAACTCCCCTAAGATGTTCTCTTGACTTGACCTCATGAATCAATTTACTTAGGGCCTCTGCCATGATGAGAAAGAAAAATAGAGACAAAGGGCATCCTTTTTTAAGCACCCTTGAAACCCAAAAGAACCTGGAGGGAGATCCATAAATGAGCTCTGCAAAGTAAATAGAGTCGGTGCATCCCATTATCCAATTAATAGTGGACAAACTCATACCCATCTTCAAAATAACTAACTACATAAAATTCCAACTAACTCTATCGTAGGCTTTGGATAAGTCTAGCTTTAATATTGCCACAGACTGAATGGACACCTTAACTAAATGAATAGCTTCTTGGGAAACGACGTTGCATCATGAATTTTCCTTCGCTACATAAAACTAAATTTTTCTTCAGAAATAACTCTGCTCAAAATAGCATTTAATATTACAGCTGTAATCTTGGCCACAATCTTGTAAATTGCATTACAACATGAAATGGGCCAAAAATTGCCAAAGGAAGCTCCATCTTGTTTTTGAGGAATAAGAGTAATAAAACTAGCATGCAAAGATTCTAGAACTTTTGTGAAACTTAGAGACTTGCTAACCACCTTTAACAGAGACTTGATAACCACCTTTAACATGTGATCCTTCAAATAATTATAGAAACCCGAGAAGAATTCTACTGTGAGCCCATCCAGACCAGGGCTCTTACCTTTTTGCATGGAGTTTAGAGCTGCAAGAACTTTTGATTCTTAAACCACTGCTTCCAGCGACTAGTTCATTTCTTTTGTAAAAACTGGAAAGAATTTGGAGATAACCTCCAAAATTTCCTAAATCAAACAACCTTTCTACTCCTTAAAGGGAAATTGGAAATGGTGGACCCCTCTGCCTTGTCCTTAAATGAGTGAACCAAGGAACCATTTGAATATTTAATCTCCCAAATTGTGTTCAAATTTTTTCGTCAGTTTGCATACTGATGAAAGAACTTAGTATTATTATCACCCTCGATACAAATGGATCGACTCGGAATCTGCTAGGAAACTTCCTCCTTCCCCAGAATTAAATGCCTAGAGGATTCCAAAGCACATAATTGAGATAATACAGAGTAAAAAGAATGCCCAAATAATTTTCCACATACAACTTTGCAATCTTTAGCTCAGTGTCCTTCAACGTTGCTTGGGACCTTTCTCTAAAAGATTTACACTACTTCTTCATGAATGATTTCATTTTAGAAATATTATCCGCAAATTGGCACATGAAAGAGGAGGAAGAATAGGAATACAAATGCACCCAAGTAACCTTGACCAGCTTCTTGTAATCTTATTCCAAGAGCCAAGAATGATCGAATTTTAACGGAGAAAGGGGACTTTTTATCCAAATTGGATAATTATATTGTTTTCCATCTATCTCGATCTATTCAGAGTGGAAAACATTGGAATAAACAACTTGCACGTCCATTTTAGTGGCAGGTGCCAATTTGGAAAATTAGTGTCCCGAACCTTCTGGGGCCATTTTGAAACATCAAACAACATTTTTGGGGGGTAAAACTTTCCAAAGATAGGTTGGACCCCCTAACACTATTCTACACATTGAGACCTTTCCAATGGTGCATAAATTGCATCAATTATAGCTCGTATGTAAAAGTTATATCTTTCGCAAGTTGACCTACCGTGTTGACCACCATGGTACGAGAGGATACCATGTCAACCATTGTTACTCATGCATATGGGACTAGCCATGTATGTAATTTCAAGAAGATCCTGGAAGGTCCAAAACCCTATCGCAATTGAGGGTTGTGAAAGTAAAAAACCTACCCCTAGATGGCTATCAGGATATGTTAAATACCAGAGCATTAGATGAAGAAGGGGTTCCATTCTATGTTATTGTATTTTGTTCCATAGTGGAGAAAAACAATTAGGAGTGGGAAATTAGAGAGCATAACAAAGGGGGTTAATTTTCTGTAGCGGCATAACAGGTCACGAGTCTTAGGTAACTCCATAGAGAGTGCCTTCTCCTTTGTACTTGCATGATTTTCTTACCATAGAAAAGAGAGTAGAGAAACCTCACCTTCCAGTTGTGTTTTCTCCTGTAAGGGTTTCCAAGATAAAATATTTGTGTTATCCCATGGATGGTGTGTGATTGTATTTTATTGTTCTCTATTTTGTACATTTAATCTATTTTATGCATAAGCATAAATCAATAACTAAATATTCTAGAATCTAAAGGAATTTAACCTTCATACTGTAGATTTCAGTTTTATTTATCATATGTGTTGTTACAAACTGTTCCAGTGGAATATCCAAAATAGTTTACAGATCATATTGGTATCAAAGAGGGTTTTTATTTTGGTTATTGTGCCATCCATTTTTCAATTATAATCGTCCATGTGAGATGAATTTGCTTGTGAACGTTAGTATATTTTTTGTTTTGAAAAGATTAAATTATGTATGTGAGAAGAAAAGTGTAAGAAGGAGTAATCACATGTAAAAAAAAAGTTAAATATTTTTTCTCACAAATATATAATAGGTTATACATTTTATACATTTTCTCACACAATAAGGTAAAAGATTATATTGCCTTTTTCTTTCTCATTAAGAGATATATGGTATTAATTGAGAGAATGTATTAAGAGAGAAAGTCTTGAAGGAGTCTTGTTTAATATTTGAAAGAATTAAGCTTCTTAGCTCTATTTTGTACTCTCTAAATTAATAAAAGATCATTTTTTTGTGGTGGTTGAGTCCCTATTTGGGACAGTTGCTTTTTTTCTCCCGGGTGAAGTGGGACACATTGTGTTGATTTTTCATATTCTCTCTATCTCTCTCTTATTATACAATGACGACAAGAAATGTTGTGCTACCTAAACTTGTTGGGACAAATTATTTTTATTGGAGCAAATGCATGCAACYCATATTTATCACTAAATATTTATGGGAACATGTAATTGATGGATATGTTTTCCTTTTATTGACGAATTCAAAGCATTGAGTGGCAATGACAAGAAATCTCTAAAGGAACTTATAAACAAAGATAATGAAGATATTTCTCTCATAGGGAGTGTAGTTGAAGAATCTATATTTATGAGAATCAATGTTGTAGAATCATCCAAACAAGCATTGGATATTTTTAAGAACACATGTGAAGGTTTGGTTGTACCTAAATTGCAAACATTAAGGGAAATTTTTGAAAATTCAAATATGAAAAGTAATGAATCTATTCATTATTACATCACAAAAATGCAAGATCTTATTAATCAGGTGAGGTCGTTAGGAGAAGATATTCCAGAAAGAAAACTAATTGAGAAAATTTTAAGAAGTGTTCTACCCAAGTTTCAGATAGTCACCACTAGTATTATGGTCTCCAAATATTTAAACACAATGAAAATTGATGAATTGAGTGGTTTTTTTCTAACCGTTGAAGAAAATAATCCAATTGATGAAGTGGAACATTTTTTTCCACGAGGCATAGAGGAAGAGGAAGAAGCAATGGTCTATATCGGAATCAGAATCAGAATCAGAATAGGCATCCACAACAGTCGCAGAGTTATCAAGGAAATGCATCCACCTCAAGATGTTGAGGAAGAAGTCCAAGTTATTTTAGAGGAAGAAGAAAAGAAGGTTTCGTGGAATAGAAAGAGGTAGAGATGGATCTCGAGAAAGACAAGGACCACAATGTTATTACTGTCATAAATTTGGTCATCTTGAAAAAGATTGTTATGCAAAATTGAGAGATATGGAGCATAAAGGTGCCAAGAAAATTGTTGAATAAATATGGAATGAGAAGTTACTCATATCAAGTTTTATGGCACATAATGAAGAAAGTGAAGCTTTGTATATCCATTCAGGAATTTCAACTCGTATGACATCTCAGGAGGAGTTGTTTACTAGAATAAATGACAACTATTTTGGTAATGTTATATTTGGTGATGATAGAGTTTTTGAAGTTAAAGGGAAAGGAGCAATTGCATTTCTAACATTGCATGGAAAGAAGAAGTTTATTGAGGACACATTGTTGACACCAACATTGAAGAAGAACATACTTTATGTAGGATAGGTGATGGAGCAATACTACAAATTAGTGTTTGAAAATAAAGAGTGTTTAATCATGGATAAGTTGAATCAAAATACAGTAGTAGCAAGAGGAGAAATTACTAAAGACATAATATTAAAACTTTCTTTTGATTCAATTAACTGATCCAGATGAATATCGATGGCCACCCACCTTTTCCAACTGGCTCAAAACATTTAACTCCCGGGGCCATTTTGAGGGCCTAAATGAAGGTTTTCGGGATCGAGCTCCCCAATGATGGCCAAAGGCATGATTGAGCCCCCAAAATGAATCTCCTTGATGATACCTTTCCAACAGGCTATCACATGCCTAAAACAGAGATTGTATGCAAAAGTTACGACCCTAGGAAGTTGATGTACTAATTTACCCAAACGGGTCCCACATGACTTTTGGTGCTTCATCTCCTAGGGTTAGGTTTTTGGATGTCTAGGGTTTTGGGAATTCTTGTTTATTTTAAAAAGGCCTTCAGAGCCTCATTTTAATCTTCTTCTTGTGAATGTGTGCAGCCTTCACATCTCTTCTCAGAGATAAGCTTCCACCATTCCAGCAAGCTTGTTTCCACTGCATTTTACAGTTTCAGCTTATTTCGTTATTGAATAGAAAACCAGTTTTACTGTATCTATGTTATTTTGTGTTAAGCACCTGTTAATAATCTATATTCATTTTGTTCTTCTCATAAAATTTGGATCAGTGGTATAAGAGCGGTCTACTCCTTGTCGTCTTCATGCATGTCCCCAACGAGGTCGAAGTACAAAGAGTTGGGTCTCGAGCTTGTTTCTCTTGAGGACAGAACCTCTCGCATGCCCAAGAGACCTCTCATGGCAGGAGAAAAGAAAGATGACAGGACAGGAGATCTTTTCAAACTATTGACTGAGGAATCCCTCACGCAATAGAGGAACGATATGATGGATAGTTTCGCGCAAATCCTTCGACGACTACCAACAGGCGACGCATCTTCTTTGAACGGAGGCACCGCCCCCTTCAAGGTAAAAATAAACTTTGATATTCCTATATTTGAAGGTCATATAGACACAGATGTTGTAGACAAGTGGTTGAATCTACTAGAAGGGTATTTTTCTGTCCATAACTTTTCGAATAGAGAAAAGATTACTTTTGCGCTCCTCAAAGTCGTTCCCCATGTCAANGGTGGGAAAATTTCTGTGAGAAAAAGGAAATAGAGGAAACCTCATTATTTTCAGTCACGACCACCTGGGAATCCTTCAAGGATGCTATTAAGGAACAATACTACCGTGTCAAAAGTTATGACAACCTGTATACCAAATGGACCACACTGTGGCAAGAAAGAGACCAAGCAGTGCCAGATTTCAGAAATATCTTCCATACCTTGTGCACCAAGATGGGTATCAAATATTTAGAGTGACATCTAGTGCTCAAGTATCGTGGTGCTTTGCATAGATACATCTAGACCAAAATGGAATTTCTGGACATATCATCCTTGGGCGCACCCTACCGATATGTCGTCAAAATTGAGCAAAAGCTCAAACAAAAGACGCAAAAATTTGGGCCTTGGAACCCCTCACAACAAAAGCCAGTAAAGGGTGGCCCCAACCCACAGAAAAAAGGACAAAGAAAAGATGGACAGTAGCAGGAATACTAGTCCAAGCCGCAAGCAAAGAAGGACATCAGAAATACAAAGAAACATACCGGGAAGTGGTGTGATATCCATAAGAGCCCTTGGCATAACACTGTTGAATGCCGCTCAAAACGGTCGTTGGTGGTTGAAGTAAAATCCTTTGAATAAGATGTGGATTCTAACTCTAAACCAGAACCAGAAAGGGGAAGACAGATCATTGACGCGGAACCCAGTGCCACCGTTGCTACCAAAAAGTTCTAGCCTAGTGAACCAGACGAGCCAGAAGAAGGAGAGCGCCTCTTCCATTCACAGATGTGGGTAAAAGGCACCCCGTTGCACTTCATCATTGATAGCGGTATCCAAAAGAACCTCATCTCAGTAGAGGTCATCAAGCGTCTAGCCCTGCCAACAATGCCACACCCACAACCCTACACCATTGGATGGCTTTGCCAAGGAAGTGATCTTCGCGTCAGCCAGCAGTGTCGATTGTCGTACGACATCAGGCCCTTCAAAGATAAGGCATTGTGTGATGTTGATCCTCTCGAATTTTGTGATGTTCTTTTGGGCCAACCTTATTTATGGAAATTTCATGTTGTATATGAGTCTAGTCCTTGTAGTGTTATTATTACTTTGAACAGGAAATTGTACAGGATACCCGAGGCAGTCCCACCTAGTGTTATTTCCTTGATCTTTGCTAAGCAATGCAGGAAGGTCATCTCTCAGACAAGAAAGTTTGTCTCCTTCATGATTCGCTCTCAAAATAAGTGAAAGATCATAGCCACATCCAGGGTCTCTGCGGCCGACCTCTCCACACAGCAAAAGCAAGTAGATAAGGTCATGGAGGAATACTCGGATATCTTCTCCTCACCTACAGGGGTACCTTTGCACTGTCCGGTCAAGCACCCCATTGATCTGACCTCCGACGCACCGCTACCCAATGGGTCAGTCTATCATCACTCTTTGCTAGAGAATGAGGAGATCAAGAAATAGATCCAAGAACTTCTCCACAAGGGGCACATCCTCCCCAGCTCATCACCTTGTGGGAGATCAATCGTGTTGGTACAGAAGAAAGATGGAACCTGGTGACTCTGTATTGATTACCGGGCTCTGAATAAAATCACAATCATAAATCGGTACCCGATTCCCCGAATCGACGACCTCCTTGATCAACTCAGGGGGGCCAAATACTTCAGTAATATTGATCTAAAGTTTGTTTACCACCAGGTCCCGATAGAACAGACAGATTTATGGAAGACCACCTTCAAGTCAAAGGAAGGCCTTTTTGAATGGTTGGCCATGCCCTTTGGTTTGACAAATGCCCCAGCCACTTTCATGAGGATGATGGATGATATCCTGCGACCATTCACCTATACTTTTGTAGTGGTGTATCTGGACGACATTCTAATTTACAACAAGACTTGGGTAGACTTGGGTCGAACACTTGCATCATATTCAACAGGTTCTGCACACCCTGCAACAGCACAAGCTATACGCCAACTTGGAAAAATTCTCCTTCAGCATGGATCGGGTCCATTACCTAGGCTACATCATTTATCAACATGGAATACATGTGGATCCATCCATGATCCAAGTCATCCGTGACTATCCAGCCCCAACAACACTCACTGAGCTTCGGAGCTTCTTGGGCCTTGCCAATTTCTACCGCAGGTTCGTGTTGGGATTCTCTCATATTGCATGGGCCCTCAGCCAAATAAACAGGGGTGGTGGTAAGGATAAATTTGTGTGGGGTCAGTCCCAACAACAAGAGTTCGATGATTTGAAGAAGCACTTGTGCTCAGCCCCAGTACTTTCACTACCACACCCGTAACATCCCTTTGAGATCGAAATAGATGCTTCAGACTATGTCATGGGTGTCGTTCTCACTCAACACAGCCACCCCGTGGCCTATAATAGTGAGACATTGTCAGATATTGTCCATAGGTACCCTACTTACAACAAAGAAATGTACTCCATTATGCAATCCTGCCGCTAGTGGAGACATTACATTCTTGGGAAGGAGACAGTCATCCACATTGATCATAAGCCACTGCAGTTCATGTAGACACAGGGAAAATTGTAGAATGACTGTCATCAAAAGTGGTCCACATACTTGCAGCAATTCCACCTCAACATCAAGTATAAAACAGGAAGCACCAATCGCATTATTGATTTCTTGAGCAGACCGCCAGTCACGGCACTCACCATGGTGCTAGACTCTTGCAGCCATGAGACATCTGGATGGCCCCAACTCTATGAGACAGACCCTGACTTCGCCACCACCTACCAAATATTGGGTGCAAACACAGTTGTCGATAATTTCCATCTTCAGGATGGATTGTTGTGTCATATGGGCCATATCTATGTTCCATCAAGTGAGTGAGAGAAGATGATCTGGGAAGCCCACTACAGTCGGGTGGCAGGACACTTTGACATCGAAAATACAGTGGTGATGCTACAGAAACATTTCTACTGGCCGAAACTTTGATAAGAGGTCAGCAAGTATATCAAGTCCTACACTGTCTGCGTTATTTCCAAACCGAACACTAAGAAACAGGGCATGTACACCCCTCTTCCTACTCCTGACAGGCCATGGGAATCCATCTCAATGGACTACATGTCGGGACTCTTGTCCACCAAGTAGGGAAATGACTGTGTTTTTGTGGTTGTTGATCGCTTTTCTAAGATGGCGACTCTGGTTTCCTGCAAGAAGAGCATCATGGCAGAGGCCATTGCCAAGCTCTTCTTTGAACGAGTCTGGGTACATTTTGGAATCCCACAAACCATTGTCTCAGATCAGGACAGTCAATTTCTTAGCACATTCTCATTGAGCCTTTGGTCACTGCTAGACACCAAGCTCACCAAATCCACAGCCTTCCACCCCCAGACAAATGGCCAAACCGAGGTTTTAAATCGAATGATTTTGCATATCCTTCACATGTATAATTCAAAGAACCCTTGCACATGGGATGAGAGCCTTCCCTATGTCCAGCATAGCTACAATTGAGCCCTGCATAGCTCAACCAACCACAACCCCTTTCAGGTGGGGTTGGGATTCCAACCATTGGGTCCCATAGATGTTGCACTTCCCCTTGCGGTCACCTCAATCGACTCATCTCCTTCTCCAACTGAAGCTGACAAAGCCACTCGGTTCATTGAGAGGATCCAAAACATCCACCAAGAGGTTTAGGATATCCTACAGAAGTCCAATGACAAGTACAAACAGTGCCATGATCAACATCGAGTGCCACATAAGCTTTAGGTGGGCGACAAAGTTTGGTTGCACTTGTAGAAAGAAAGCCTTACATGACTCCATCATAAGCTTTTCCCACTCCGTTATGGGTCATACACTATCACCAAGGCCATGGGGGATAATTATTTTGAGATCAACATTCCTCCTTTCCTTGGCCTGCACCCAGTGTTCAATGTGGATCTCCTTCGCCCTTATTTCCCACCATTATTGGACACCTCAGAAGTAGCAGAACAGCTGACACCAACAGAGTTCAACCTCGACTACATACAATAGGCATCCAATGATCATATTTTGGAAACACATATCAAGGGCACTCGACAACAAAGGATCCATATTTATCAAGTCGTCAAAGCAGGGAAGTTCTTGCACCAAGTCAAGTGGCTCACCCGCGGCCAAATTCAGCAGAAATTTCCTCATCTGATGGGGGACCTCAACGCAATGGAGACCATTTCTTCCTAAGGAGGTAGGATTGATCCAAATGGACATCGGTGGCCACCCACCTTTTCCAACTATCTCAAAACAGTTTTCTGACAATTTTGGCAATTTACTATTTTTAGCAGTTTTAACTTCCAGGGCCATTTTGAGGGCCTAAATGAAGGTTTTTCAGGATAGAGCTCCTCAATGATTTTTTAGGGCATTATTGAGACCCTAAAATTAATCTCCTCAATGATACCTTTCCAACGGGCTATCACATGCCTAAAATGGAGATCGTATGCAAAAGTTATGAC
>JASDQU010109430.1:22923-34891 GCA_032191745.1 Picea mariana
TCTTGGCTTGTTGAGAATACTAGGAGGTGCGCTACACTATGGTGCACTAGGCTATCCAGAAATTAGGTCAATCTCTTCACTTAAGGTGCCTCAACAAGAGGATTAGGGTTTCGTTGCTGCAACAAAAATTGGTTGCAACTGCAACTGTAACTGAGCAAATCCTCCCAATCTATCTTCCAGCGGTTAGACTGTTTGAAGATAGTGTGGGCCCATAACCTGTTATAAATTAATGGATGTGCTCATTTAACCATTGACAATATAAAAATATTGTCACCCAACCATAGGTCGAAGCCACCCCCAGGCACCTTAACCTTGGAAGCAAAATAATAGCCAACCATGGCTAATGCATAAAGATAACCAAGACTGATCAAAAATTCCAACCATAGCCAATAGAAAGTTTGAGCCTAAACCAGGAATACATATTGCAGCAGATGTCGGCTGCAGCTTCTCCCCAAACTTGCGCACTCACCCAGTTTCTACAGTGTGCACCTCTTTCCAGCTGAAATTTCAAGTTGTCTGATACAAAATGAGGTCTGGCTACTTGTATTTATACTCTTTTCCTGAGTTGTCTGGGCTGACTTCTCATTCTGGATGCTAAATACTTAATATTAATTATTTCCTTGAGCCAACTTGTCTTCTAGGGTTAGGTTTAATTCTTTAGGGTTTCTTCTTGCTTCTCGGATTATTCTATTCTCATCAGGGTTACACGTGGAAGTAAATACCTCCCACAGCTACCATAATATCAACAGCTACCACCTTCACTTCTCCTCGCATTTGTTTTCTACTCTAGTTAGCAAAGCCTCAATTGTGCTCGGTCGTTGGCAGAAAAATAGTTGTGCTCTTAAGATTTCTGGTATTCTTCTCACAGGTATGTTGGCTCTTATCTCTCCATTCATGATGTTCAACTCTTCTCTAGATGAAATTATTATGTTGGCTCTTGTAGTTTGCATGCAGAAAGTGTTTGTTTTCTAAATCTTTTAATGGATTTACTGTGGGCATTTTGGTCGTATAACTCGCATGTTGAATTGGTTTTCTTATTATTGGCATTAACATGTTTCAAACTAGAAATATCGTTCGTCATTTTGTTATGTTTGAATTGTGTGGTTGTATGGGCCTGGAGCAAAGGTGATATTATTATGATATGGTTGTTGATAAGTAATTGTGGGTGAAGGTGTTCATTTTTGCTCATTTTGTATGATTATTTCTAAGGGTTTCCTCTGTAAAAGAAAATAAGCAGTTGGGTCTTGTGAATATTGCGTAGAACCCTCACCCTGGATGATGTGTAGTCTTATTTATTTTACCACATCGTGGATGTTATGGGTGGCTTGTGTGCTTTATCCTGCTGTCTGTTGAAGGAAAAGAATTAGTTTTTGTTTTCCGCAACCCACATTTCAAACCCTACGTCTATATGCTTGCTATAGGCCTCTTCTCATATTCCAATACACAGGTGAATGAATAAAAGAAAATCCATTTTCAAATTTTTTTTGAATTATTGGACCCATAGTCAGTTTCGTGATTATTGTGTTGTATCCTTACTGCATATCGACACTTTTGAAGTCTCGTAGTCATTTCGTGTTTTCCTTGCCACTATTTTAAAAAGGTGATGAAGCTCTACGTATTTTATTATAGTCACTCTGGAAATTAAGTATTTGTCGTTGCTTGCAGCCATGCCTTGAGGCATGTGCCTATTTTACAGTCCTAAACCTTATTTTCCCATCCAAAAATTTGGACACGCGAATACTATAGACCTAGTTTCAAAGTCTTGTCCAAATATTCAACCAGACAGTTGAAAAGATTGAGGTCACCCACAAATTTATGGCTTGTTTTTTATTGGCCTATGAGGTGTTTTGAATGATTTAAAAGGATTGTTGTAGATCCCGTGTGTGAATTTTTAAAAGAATATATATGGAAGCAATGACCAGCAGAGTCGCAAGGGGTTTTCAATCCCAGTTTGTTTGCAGTTGTTATTGGAATTTGTGATGTGAATATGATGTAACAGAAAGAGGATAGCTCTATGTTTCTCTTCCTCTCGTGATGTTTTGGAAATTTTGCATAACTATGACAGCTAAATTGTTTTATAAACAATCTCCTGCAGAAAATTGTGATAGTTTAAAGGGAGAAATGAAATTTGTTTCTTTTTATATAATCATATTAATTCCACTTGAGTTTTATATTGCACGATTTAAAAGGATTGTTGTAGATCCTATGTGTGAAGTTTTAAAGGAGTGTTATCGGAAAAAAAAATGGTGAAAGTTTTGGATGGAAAATAGTGGATATTCAAATGATTTTATAGATATGGGCAATGTTGATTTTAAATGTTATTTCTTGAAACAAAACAATAATCGTTTTTTTTCCCGTTCATTGTTTCATTTTTTGTTCATTATACGCCTGCCGCCTTCCTAATAACATTTATCCACCCCCATTGTTTTGTTATCTTGAATATCATTTTTAGAGAAAAAATATTCAAAAGGATTGGATAATAATTATGGATTGGAAATTGTGACATGGAGATATTGTTTTGGAAGAAAAGGACTATGTGTTGCTTGAACAGTATTCATTGTTGATTCCCATCAATGCTACCATTTTTCATTCATTATAAACCCCCTCATATTCCCAATGACCCTATCATTCCTTTTTCAATTGAAGTTAATTACTAAATTGGATTTGGCAAAATTGTGTTATTGAATGAATTACATATGCTTCGGTTTGTGAATGATAGAGCCAACATCTTGATTTTATTTAGGTAGAGTATTATAAAATGGATTGTTAAAATTTTTCATATTATGATTGAAATATTTCTTCAGGATGATTTTCTTTAGTAGGGGCAACAATGGTGGAGGTGTAAACAGAGGTAGAGGAAAAAATTGGCAAAGAGGCCATAGAAGGCCACGTTTCTCAATACATTTTGATGTTGATCCAAAAGAACTAAATCAACTTTTCCAAGCTAGGTTTTTCAATCTAGTTGGCCAAGGAATTCTGCAACCTAGGCCTGAGAGGCCTCCTATCCAGCCACACCAAAATTTCTCTAGTATCCATGTTTCTATGTAGCCATAACAACCTACCAATTATGGTTGGAAATAGATCATCCATCAGCCTGTTGCACATCATAATGGGTGGCCTACAGTATCGTTTCCATTTCCCCCTCCTCCACCGTCATTTAATCCAAATTCCCAAGTTGATTGCATTACTTCACCCCCCCATTCTTCACATGCAAGTAAAAGTATTAAAACCACTATGCCCGAATCAGAGATTGATAAAGGGGAAAAAGTGGAAAATTCCCCTAACTCTTCCGAAAAATCCTCTAAATCAATTTCCTCCCATATCCACCTCAAGGATAATTTCTCCCTTGTCATCATTGAAATCCATCCTCAAGGTTCCAATCACCCTAAAGCTGCTATAGAAGGAAAAACAACAGAAATATCAAAAGAGAGAAGCAGTGAAAAGAGGCAAACCGCTCATAGAAAATATGGTTTTTAATGTTGTTAATGTTAATTTCTTTTGAGGTCAGATTTTTATTGATATGACAGAATTTTTAGACAAGAAATACACATTTAGACAGATTTTTTGGATAATATGGATATAATGTTATTTTTGGATATAGTCATGTTTTGTTTTTTATGTTAAAATATTTGACTATTAATATGAGGATGGGAGTTCCAAGGCGGATGTTTGAATTAAATTTTTGGGGTATTATACTTCATGTTTTGATGATTATTAAAGAAATGAAAATTGGAGTAACAAGGGGTCACATCTATTTAGTTATTATTTAAATAGACCCTTATTGATATATATTATTATTTATTTGTCTCAACTAATTAGTTAAGTGGATTAATCTTAACAAAAGAAAAGTAGTTGAACTAACATAACTTATTGAGAAAGAATAAAAGCTCAATCAATTGAAGAGACAAAAGGGGGGAGAGAACGAAAGGAGAACTTCTCATATAAGGTCTACTTTGTACTTGTGAGATAATTATTTTCTTCATTCATTATGAGTTTACTAGAAATCTTAACCATCTTGATGACATCAGAGTCTTATTGAAGGAAACAAGTTTCAAAATTGAATCATATCTTTTAGCAGCTTGTTTTTAAAGGTGTATGATCTATCTTTGGCAGTCTGTGTGTTTTTGTTTGTTTATGGATTAGATTTCATGACTGATAAAGAATATTTTGCAGAGTCAACTGACAACATTTTTATGGAAAGTTGATCCAAATCTTTAGCTTCAGTTTTATTTTGTTGTCAAAGTCTTTTTGTATGGTGCTCATCAGAGACTTATAAGTTTGACTTTGGTCCCACTCTCGCAGGGGTTTGTAAAGATATTTATGCTTTCTATCTCAAAATGAAGTTAATATAAAAATCAGATTTATGATTTCAGTTTCGCATGCGTATCTTAATGATATTGTTCATATTTTACGTTTATTCTCATCTCTTTTCATGTACACGCTTATGTATATATTTTCTTCTTTTTTTTTCACAATTACATATAACATATAAAATCAGCCTTAGTCCCTAGTACATACTACCTGTGGATTAAGAGATTGTTTTGAATTAAGGGCTATAAACTCCAGGTAACATTCCCAACTATCTTTCCTTAGCCTAGAAAGATCTGGAAATGCTTGAGTAAGGTTCTTCATACCTTTTCCTCAATGCAGTGGAGATCAGATGGTGATGGAAAAATGAGGTAAAGTTTATGTGTTGTGTTCAATAAAATTGGTGACCATATGGAAATGTGAATCAATCCGTGTACTTGTAGTAAATCTAATATGTTATGTCTAGATCCTATGTATTGGTTCTTGAAAATTTCCAGTGTGCATCTTGCCTAGATTTTCTACTTGGGAGGAGTATTGTAATGGTATGTGGGTAATATTATTCTTATTTTATCCTTGATATGGGTTATGTTAATTGTATGTACCTATATTTATGTACATAACATGTAAATGGCATATCTCTTTAAGCATTGGATAGGCAAGCATACCCCTTTACCATGTGTCCTTGACGATTTGGATGAAGATGTCTAATATAGTGCATAACCTCTCCATATAAAAATTTGTTGACTGAAAATGGAATTTATGATTCTATTGACTATAAAATTAATGTATAGTAACTTGTAAGTGTTAGTTGTTAAGTGCATTTTCCTTGAAGTGCAATGTAAGATGTCAAATTTTAAGCTTGGTAGATAATATGTTATCATACATCAATTGGAGCTTGGGCTGACAGAAAAGACTAACTCTATTTTAGTTTATAAATTTAATGATCTTAAAAGTTTGTTTTATTAGAAGAGAAAACATACAGACCTTATTTGTTCCAAAACTTGAGAAAGAACCATGCAATTAGATTGTCGGTGTCCTCAATTCAAATATTTCTTCATTGGTAATATGTTTGATTGCTTATGAAACTCAACTTTTTTTTATCAATTGTGAATACTCTCCAACACTACTCTCCAACCTGGGAGATTAAAGCTCGTCACTTTTGTTATGAGGTATAAGAGTTTCATGTACATTACAATGCTTGCTTCTACCTCTTCCATGGGATTGGATAACTAGCTCCCTACAGGATTATATTCACAATGCATAGCTCCTTACATGATTATAGTCTCAATGCATAGCTCCCTATAGGATTATAGTCACAATGCAAAATCTTGATGATGAAGTGGTCAATAACACATAAATTGTAAACTTTGAAAACTACACTTTCCTAAATTTCTTTCATCAAGATGTTTCTTTTGATATATAACTTGATATATTTTGGAGACAGTTAAAATTGAACCTGAAAATGTTGCATATTACCCCACTTTTAAGCACGTTGTCGTCAAAACCTGACCTATGGTTGTTGTTCTATAGATTAACAAAGAACATAATGCACCACCAAATATATGTTGCTTTGAGAGCAATTATGGAGGGTTCCCAAGCAATTTACAATCAAGCCCTTATCAAGGACTAGACAATGAAAGCCAATGAAGAGCCAAGCGGTGAAAGGCAATGACTTGTATCACTAGCTCATGCATTTTCACCGGGAAGAGGAAGTAGAAGAACCATTGAACATGTAGCAGCAACAAGATGACACGGGTCAAAATAGCCTCGACATGAGCCTAAATAAAACCTCAAACATAAAACTTTGAATATAAAATGAAGTTTGCTAAAACTTTGGTTAAAATGTCTTAAATCGTCTGTGGAATTAATGAAAAATGACAAATCGATTCATATACTAAATAAGACCTCAATTCATTCAAACTAATAATAAAACATGAAATGAAATTTAAAAAATTTCAATATTTCATAAAATTTTGATTAAAACTTATGTTTTGAACTACATGTCAAACTAATACAAAATCCAAAAACCAATTGCTATAATCCCTAGCCTAAAGGCAAGTAATCCTAATATATATCAATATAATGTTACATTTGGTATTTGGTATAACTATGGTTAACCTCATCCATGTCTTTTCATCACATGATATAATGATTAGTCTTTATATTTCTTAGTTTTGTTAATCAATGATCACATACTTTAGTCAATAAAATATAATCTTTTAAAGTAGAAAGCTAATCTCAAATGTATATTTTTATATCAATAAAATCTATTTATTTTTTTAAGTAGAAAGCTAATCTCAAATATATGTTTGTATATATTTTGCAGTTATATTTTATAAAAGCATAAAAAGGTAGATATGCAATTATGGAAGTTAAGAACTCTATCGAAGATTAATGTATGCAGCTTTTAAAATTTAGATAGTCACTATGTAGGTTTGTTTGGGTATGGTATAGTGATAATTTGAAGTGATTGTTGTGGAGATAAAGTAAGTTTAAAATTTTAATGATAATTTAGATAGTCACTGTGTAGGTTTGTTTGGGTATGGTATAGTGATAATTTGAAGTGATTGTTGTGGAGATAAAGTAAGTTTAAAATTTTAATGAATTTATCATTTTATAAATGATTGTTTATTTTAATTTATAATATTTTTAAAATATATGTTATTAAATATTATTAATTTTTTTATTTGTTTGATGTTCAATTGAAGTTGATTAGTACAAATTCATAGTTAGTCGAAAGTTAGTTGAGGTTATCGTGGTTATGTATTTAATTAATCCATTTTAACTATAATTATGGGGTGGGGGAGGTGTACTTAGAGATATGAAATGAATATTTTCGATTAGAGGGATATTAAGCAACCTTAAATCTATACTATATTGATATATTTTTCCTAATATCTCCTCTCACCCCAAGAGTTATATATAAAAAATAAAAAATAAACTTTGTTCTAATCATTATTATAACTTATAAACATTAATTTATAATCTAAGATGTCTCAATACCAACACCATAATCTTTGTTCAAAAGAGGGTTTTTTTTGTCAAAACCCTCTTTTGATCCAAAATCTCAATGCAAAATTTAACATCAAATAAGTCTTACCATTAAGGATAACATCAAAAGTTATCCTTAATGGTAAGACTAAGAGTGAAGTTGATACCATCTTATTTTTAATTTTTGAGTGGACTAGAGTGGACATTAATGTTCATAATCATATTTGATCACCAAACTTGGTGCATGTCTATTGATGACTCGATCAACTTTAATCATTCATTCCATTTCTTAGGGAAGTCCACTATTATGCATCGGCAAACAACTTTCTAATGGTGATCGAGAACCTATTTATGGTGAGATATTGTTTTTGGTTTTCAATAATCAATTATGACTTAGTTTGGTTTGATGGTCAGTTTAATGTGAATCTATTACATCCCATCAAAATTAAATGCAAAGAAGGCTTATTTCTATGACCGATACATAGTTATCCAACTAGGTAGGTACTACGTTCATATTCTTGTACTAGTTAGTCTTTCCTTGATTTCTTTTCATGAAAAGTTTGGACATAATTTGCAGTCTCTGGGAATTTATGGGATAACCAACCTCTCCAATGGTGATGGTGATCTCTAAGGTGAGGATACATATTTTTATTTTTATTTTTTTATATTATTTAATAATTTATTATTAATTAATTTGATTTGATGGTTAATAATTGATGTAAATATGAAATCTATGTTTATCAAGATTTCAAATTTGCCCATTTAGATTTATACTTTGTGGTATATAAAGGATTGATTATTTTCTTGTTATTTCAACCAATCAACAGATTAAATGGTCTAACATTTGTTAGAAAAACAGGATTATTGAGCAATAAAACTAAAACAGATGTGGAAATAAAACACAAAAAATACACAATACAATAGAGACACAGATATATGTGGTTCACCCAATGTCGGCTACATCCACCAGAGAAATTTCCGTCCTTCCTTTTTATTATCTAGCAAAATGAAGGGATACAACCTACAACATACCCATTGTAACTTCCTCTTCTTTCTCTCGCAGTCTCCTCTCTCAAATCACAATATTCGCCATAACATACAGTCGTAATACAATTCTTTCATAAAAGAGGGTCGCCTTCTACGGAAATAAATCTGTCCAAAATCACCTTGAACATAATATTGGAAATATTTCCTAAGGGGTGTGGTATGAAATGAAGCCCCTGAATCTACTACCCAAGACTCGGTAGTATTATCTAAAGAAAGAATCAAAACATCTTGTAACACATCACCTATTACATTTGCTTCCTAATTTTTCTCATGTTGTGCATCTATTTGTTTCTTTGGAGCTCTGCAATATTTCTCCAGATGTCCTTTCTTCCCACAATTCCAACACTCTATATTTCCTAGTCTGTATTTGGATCTACCCTTCCTAGAATTATTATGGTTCCCTGAGCCCTTTCCTCTATCCTTTTTTGTTCCCTTGTTCTCCATGGTCAACGCATTACCCGATGTCTCACCTATACTTTTCCATTGCATTTCCTCAGTAAGGCTAACACCAGCAACATCATCAAATTTTAGAGTTTTTGAACCAAAGACAGAGTTACTTACAACAATGAGCACAAGATTAGAAGATCCCTAACCTCATCATCAAAGTCCACTTTTACAAAACTTAGCTTATTAGTAACTGTATTAAATTCATTTAAATGAACGACAACAAACCCGCCTTCTGACATCTTCATATTAAATAATCACTTCATTAGAAATACCTTATTTGAGGATGATGGTTTTTCATATAGTTTAGCCAATGCCTCCATCATATGCTTCATCGTCTTTTCTTTTGAAAAATTGAAATCCATCGACGCTGCTAGAAACAATCGTATCATTCCTAGTTCCTTTCTATCAAGAACCTTCCATTCTTCATCTAGAATACTCTTCATCTTCTTTGTTATTTCGTCTAATGGTAGGAATAGATCCTTCTAATATAAATAATATTCCATTTTCATCTTCCATGGTTGGTAGTTTTGGTTGTTGTTGGATTTTTAACCCATTCATTGGTCTTTGTATTTTCTACTTAGGATTCTTTATGGGTTATTATGATCCTACCTTACTACCATAGATTGACCCTAGTTCAGATTTGATAAGCTCCCAACAAAATCTCTCTAAAACTATCGGCCCCTTTGGTAGACCAGAAGGCAACGCATCACACAAAGTGTACTGCACGGTCTCACTCGAGATATCTCTATGGTTGGATGCAATACTCAGGTGTTTGCAACCTGGGAATGAGTGGAGATATGTGGTTGTACTCTGTAATCTTTATTCATTCAGTCTAACATCTAATTATAGCAGTCATTCTATTCATGCATGTGGAATACCAAATCTAACTAGTTAATTCATTCATCTAGAATTTAGCAATTAATCAGCCATAAAGACGCATACATTCATTCACATAGCACAGGTGTTACCGTCGTTCACCCCCTCCTGGGCTACGTCCAAAAAGATCTGGCTCTCAAGCTTTTATTATGGTTCAATAATATATCGTGTCGTGTGTGCTTACAATCTTAGGTCTTACTCTCTTCTACAGGCTCCTCGATCCCTGTGAGGCTGACTAGATCACACCAGGCTCCTCAACCTGTGATCTAACCCTCGGGATCGAGTTTCTCACTACCTCCCTAGCTCATCAGCTTACTAAATAGTATAGTTCTTACAACATTTTCCTTCTCGGTCGGGCCCCCTCTCGTCCGATCTCTCTCCCTCTCTTTGTGTGTGTCCCCCTCTTTTTCTCTAAGTACTACCTATTTATATTCTTGGTTCATCAGTCATTACAATACATTACAAAAATCCTAACCCTAACGTCATTAGGTATTCCTTGCATCTGTGCCTCGACTACTTCTCTTACACGTGTTGCTTTTCCTTCCAATTGTCCTTTCCTCTTTGCATGCTTCTCTTCCCAAAATAGAATTTTCTCTCAACTAGGCCTGTATCCAACAGGCCCCCAACACTGACATGTAGCTCCTCCCGAGCCACCTAAAATTTGTGTGGTTCTTCAAAAGATCCTGTGAGAACCTGAAACTTCTCTGTGAGTTTCCTTGCTTGTGTTTGAGCCTACACCATCTTTTCTTTGAGTGCATCCAACACTTGCGTTGTAATCTCATCGTTGATCATCTTTGCGCACTCTGCCTGAGTGTGTGCCATGTTCTTCTTTTCCTCCTCTACCTATGCAATGACCTCTCCAAGAGCAGACAATCGAGGTCATTGNCCCTCTTTTCCTCTAAGTACTACCTATTTATATTCTTGGTTCATCAGTCATTACAATACATTATAAAAATCCTAACCCTAACGTCATTAGGTCTTCCTTGCATATGTGCCTCGACTACTTCCCTTACATGTGTTGCTTTTCCTTCCAATTGTCCTTTCCTCTTTGCATGCTTCTCTTCCCAAAATAGCATTTTCTCTCAACTAGGCCTGTATCCAACAGGCCCCCAACACTGACATGTAGCTCCTCCCGAGCCACCTAAAATTTGTGTGGTTCTTCAAAAGATCCTGTGAGAACTTGAAACTTCTCTGTGAGTTCCCTTGCTTGTGTTTGAGCCTACACCATCTTTTCTTTGAGTGCATCCAACACTTGCATTGTAATCTCCTCGTTGATCATCTCTGCGCACTCTTCCTGAGTGTGTGCCATGTTCTTCTTTTCCTCCTCTACCTATGCAATGACCTCCATTGTCTGCTCTTGGAGAGGTTCCATTTGATCTTGTCACTCCTTCTTGTGTGTTTGTGTGGCTATGAATTTTTCTTGCAACTTCTTCATATCATGTACTCCTTTGAGGCACTCACTGATATGCATCATCTTCTACCTCTACTTGAGGTCCTAGATAGTTATGCTTATCTTCTCCTCTTCCTGGTCCCACTACCAGACTTGTTGATACTCCTTCATCTTTGTCCATAGTTGTGTTTCTTTGTCAAAAAAGTCGACAAATGCATGGACTTGTCATTCCATTTCCTCCATCTTCCCTATTGTTTCCTACTTCCTTTGCTCCTTCACCTCCGGGGGAGTGGTAGGGATGATTTGTTCCCGAAGGTTCTTGATATCATGCCTATATTAATCGATTGTGTGCATAATCTAATCAATCTTATGTTTTTTCGTGAGATTTGATGTATGTGCGCTCTTTGGAATTATGTCATAGGCTACAGGCAATCCCTGCTTAAGCCTATCTGTGTGATCTTTCTTGTCTTTGGTCTCGAGCTTGACCTGCTCGAGCACCAGTTCCAATGCTTCTTTGTTGTCCTTCATCTGTTGCAGTTCTATTGTGTCTGTGCACGCGTGTGACTGTACCTCCTGCGTGACACTAACTTGCAGTTTATACAATGCCTTGGTTGTTATCTGCCCCATTACCAACTGTAAATACTCCAGACATTTTAGTGGTGTCTGCCCCACAATCTCATCCATGTGCAGCATGCCAAGTGTAACGTGAAATGTCGAGATTGCATGTGCCATCATCTAGATCATATGATGCTCGCTCAACCCAGCCTTGGCTTCTGTCTGTGATGCTGTGGGGACTAATTATATTCCTCTGTTGGCCCTCTGTGTTTCTCTGATCTGCTCGAGGAGTTGCCTCATGTCGGCCAACTCATCCTGAATCTTGTCCCTTTGACGTTGGGCTTCATCAAAATC
>JASDQU010109430.1:122174-132748 GCA_032191745.1 Picea mariana
TCTAAAAAAGAAAGAGAAAAGTTTTTCAGAGCTGTCTCCCCATCTTCTTGCAAAAAGAAAATCTTTATATTAAAATCTTAAAAGATGGAGGGCCAGTCTTTGAGGGTGTAAGAGGCTAACTCGTCGGGATACTGAACAAGTCTACTGGCAGTGGGTAACGACTTGTGGTATGACTAGGTAAACCCGCCAGAGTACTGAATAGGCTTGCTGGCAGCGGGGCAGTCTACCTAGCGAGGATGATAATGTGACAAAAAATAATAAATAAAATTCCTAAATCTTAAACTTGTCCTGATGTATGACTTTACTTGACAAAGATGAAAAGAAGTATGTACGGTTAAGATAAGGTTAATGAAATCCATAACTCTGCCATTGGGAATTAACTTTAAGACTATCTTAAGAATCTCTCGCCTACCTCTTCTTAACTATATGTAGGATTTTCTATCCTATAGGTGGGGCCATACTCTAACCATCTCGTGAGACTGATGTGTGGAATTTATCTCTACACTTGGAAAGCTGTAAATCTTAGGCTTTTGGGAGAATTGAATGGTTCCCTACTTTTTTTATTGTGAGGTGTCACAATACTTAGGAGTGGGGGAGGGGTTTCATGAGTTGACAAATCATAAATACTTCCTCTCTATAATCCATGAGAAGAAGAAGTAGAATCTTTGTAAAATTTATGTATATTTCTTTCATGATATGGACTATTATATCAGTAGTGATTTTTTTATTATTGAAATGATAAATTAGATACCACTGACATCAATGTGTGTTATAAGTTTGTTGTGCATTTTATTTATTTATTTTTATGATTATATAATGGAAGACTTCTTAACTGGTTCTCTGTGACAATTACAGATCAATAACACATTGTTAAACTCACTACAAATATGTGTTACACACCTATGAACAAAGGAACAAGGATAGTTTTCTATGTATTAGTCTAGGTATTTAACTCAGTGTGGGTTTGATTTGAATTTTTCTGGATGAGAGTCTAGGTCTAGGGAGCTAGGCCAGGGTTTTATTTATTTTTATGATTATATAATGGAAGACTTCTTAACTGGTTCTCTGTGACAATTACAGATCAATAACACATTGTTAAACTCACTACAAATATGTGTTACACACCTATGAACAAAGGAACAAGGATAGTTTTCTATGTATTAGTCTAGGTATTTAACTCAGTGTGGGTTTGATTTGAATTTTTCTGGATGAGAGTCTAGGTCTAGGGAGCTAGGCCAGGGTTTCCAAAAGATGAGTTTCAAAGATAGAATGGGGCAAGGTAGGTATACTGAGTAGCATTTAGGATTTGTCATTGCATATAGGGTAGATGAGGTGAGTTTAAAAATGGGCATGATATCATGAATCCATTCATCATAAGAAGGTTTCATCTGAAACAGAGAAAATAACTTTGAATTCTTCTTATAATCTTATGAAACAATCATAGGAAAGCATGGAAATGACAACAAATTGTAGCAGAAGAGAAACAACTTTGGAGGGTGATTTGGAGGCCTTCCTCGATGATTTTTTAATGAATGGAAAGATGAATATGTCCTCTACACTTTGGAGTCACTAATACAAGAAAAAACCTACATCTAACCCCTTCAAAATTGTTTTGAAAACAAACTGTCCAAAAGTGCAGCGACTGTGACAGAAGCGCAGCAGAAAAATAGGGGTCAAAGATGGGATAATAAATTTTTAACCATAACACATTTTACAAAATGGGGAGAGGTTTTTGTAGATAAGTTTGTTTTTAATACGAAACCCTCAAAGTTTTGTGAAATTCATTCCCATGTTCTTGGAATATGTGCCACAAAAGAATGTCTAAAACAAGAAATTAAATTGGAGAATTTGATTTTTTAAAATAGGCCTCCAAGAAAGTTGAATATCTCCCACTATATGATACCTATGTAAATACTGAAGAATTTTGTTATTATTTGGTATTTCTTAGAAAAAGCCTCCTTTGGTTTTCCAAAATTCAACTTTATTTGGTCAAAAACCTCTTTTGAAAATTATGACCAAAAACAAGCAATTAAATTGGAGAATTTGATTTTCTAAAATAGGCCTCCAAGAAAGTTGAATATATACCAATATATGATACCTGTGTATAAAATTAAGGAGACTATTATGATTTGGTATGTCCGTAGAAAAAAACTCCTTTAGTTTTCCAAAATTCATCATTATTTGGTCAAAAATTGGTTTTGCAAATAATGACTAAAACATGAAATTAAATTGGAGAATTTGGTTTTCTGAAATAGGTCTCCAAGAAAGTTGAATATCTCCAAAAATATGATACCTGTGTAAAAAATGAAGGAGGTTATTTTTCTTCGGTATGTCATTAGGAAAAAACTCCTTTGGTTTTCCAAAAATCATCTTTAGTTGGTCAAAACCCTCTTTTGAAAATGATGGCCAAAAACAGAGTCAAAAGCGCAACATGGTTTTGTATAACACTTATGAGTGACTTTTCCTAATCCATGTTATGATGTATTAGTGCATGAACATGTGTCTCTAAATCTTGATGTCCTTGTTGTCCTTTTTCAGGAGAATCTCTAGGTGTCCATTGACTCTGCCAAGATAATAGTCTCTGTCCTTTTCAAATTCTATTGCAATGGTGCCTTCAATGTCTTGTTGACATAGTGAAGGTCGATACTTTGTTTTCAAAGCTTGCCATTTTTGTCTATTAGCTCATTTGAAATTTAATAAGACCCTGAATTTTCCTTTATACTTCTAGAAAATTATTGAGAAGATATCTTCCCAAGTATGAAAGAATTTGGTTGATCCTCATAACATCCTATTCCACCACGACCTCATCAAATTTCTTGTTGTAGACGAGTTGGCAAAAAAGGGGAAGACATGGGATGAGTTCATTTTTCAATTTTCAAACCCCCATCTTACAATCAAGACTAGAAAGAAAACACTTGATCTAGGGGCTATTACTCCATCCAAACCCCATTTTCTGAAGACTCCAAACCCTCCTACTCAAGCTATCCCTTTACCAGAACAAAAGACCAAAAAACTTGTTGATACTCCTACAACCTCATCAGGCAAGAAGACTACGAATCCTATTGATAACCCTCCAATGCCCTCAACATCTATTGATCCTGCACCCAAAAAGTTACAAGAGGCAATTCAACAATATTTCCCTGTAGTCCCCACAAATAGGCGAGGAGCTAATCGATTCAAGAGAGGATATTTTCGAAAAAGTGCTCGAAATACAAGAGGAAAGACTTATGAAAAAATCCCAAGCACTTCAGACCCTATCCAAGTATCTTCCAATCTCGAAAGCCCTCATAAAAGACTTAGGGAAGTGTTTGTAGAAGAATTGGAGCCTAATAGAGAGACAAAATCTGAACCCATTTCCCCTCATAAACCCCCTGCTACTCCTACCTCATGGATGCCTATACCAGATCCAAAAACTGATAGACTCTCTACATCCTTCAATGGATCCAAGCCCTCCTCTAATATGTCTGATCATACCCCAGCCATTGAAAAGTTACAACAAGAAAATGTTCAACTGCTGCAACAATTGGAAGAGAGGAAGACCATGGATAGACATCTCCACCATGACAATGCAATACTACAAGCAAAGGTGAATTCCCTCTAAATATTGGTTGACCAAATGACCAATGACAATCGTAGCCTTTGTGCACAATTGAAACACCGCAAGAGGGCCAAGACAAAATCTTCAGGGCAAGAAGCTTCTAAATCTAATCCATCCCCTGCTCAACACGTCTAGTCATATTGGGAAATTCATTTTTGTTTGCAGTGGGACCTGCAAATAGGTGTGGGGGTAATGTTGGGCTCATGATTTGGTTAATTAATGATGTTGATTAAATCCTTTTTGACCGGTATTATATGTGTATTTAACCATTTTTGAAGAAGTTTTGAATGATTTTATATCAAATTTGTCACAGCTATACTAGGTATGTGCAAATTGATGTTTTGTGATGGTTTTACGTTTAATGCAGTTTGATTTAATGATTATGAGAAGCTAATGCGCGATTTGTGTATCACAGGGAAAATTCACAATGCGTTTTTCCATCCAGTAGCTTGTCCAGTACTCCATTCGACACTGCGTTCGATACTCCATCCGACACTGCGTTTGGTACTCCATCTAGCACTGTGTCCGGCACTACATCCAACACTAAAAACGTGGGCGAGTTGGCGGTTTTTATATCGACGGCCTGTGCTAGGCGAATCGAAAACATGGGTTTTGTTCACCCTCGTGGCCACTAGCTACTGAGCTCTTGACATATCGGATCAAGAAGTTATGCTGAGCGTTGAGTGGCTTGCTCAGTTTCTAGAAGCTAAAGACTGTTAGCACACATTTAATGGAATTTACCATTTTTAGAGGAGGTCGACCCTTCCAGTGGTCGACCTCTCGAATTGTAATCATTATAAATACCACCAGTAGTGGCCAAATCAAAGACAAGAATGTTAAGAAGACATTTCATTGTGTAATTGAAACATTCTCTGCAACTTTTGTTCTAGATTTTGTTTTTTTTTATTAATGAAAGAATTGCATTGAGTTAACCTTGCGTTTTTCTGTTGGAGAGTATCCACGACTTGATAGGGGGCCCACCAACAGTATAGGTAACTTATTCATTGTTGTACATTTGTATTTTTGCATTTATTTCCTTTTATTTACTTATTTACATGTTGCTTGCTGAAATTGTATTTATTCTTATAAATCTCTTGCAGGTTGCTTGTGTTGTTCATTTGGACATATAATTCTCTTATGCATGTTTTCTATTTAGGTTATGTATATATTCACAATCATCTTTTATCATCTATCTTTTGTACCTCAATTATATCAAGCACTCTTTAATTGTGGTTTTGCTGTGTATAATTATTCACTCTTTTTAAATACAGTTTCACTGTGTATATTCATTTAACTCATCCACATCAATTTGTAATTTTAACTATTATTTTAATTAAAGCATCAATATCTTGCTAAGAAGCTAGGCATGATTAATTAGGATAGATTAAAATAACCCCTGCAGGGTTGTCTAATCATAGGTTGTTGATTTAAAATGCAGTAGCATAGGTTGCTGATTCAAAATGCATAGTTTTTTATTTAATGCAGTAGCTAGGTATTTCCAATTTTAAGCACAATAAGATAAGTTAATTAAATTATTTCTTGTTTAGTATAGTAGTATAGTTGCTGATTTTGAAGAGTAGTTTAAAGATTTCACTTCTAGAACATGTATTTCATACTGTAATTGCTGATTTTTCTGATTTACAAGTTTGAAGTTAAGTTTTAGAATAGATTTTTTCCCAGACCTCGTTCCAAGTTTTACATGTATTTTATTATTAGAGTGTGTGGCCGACATTATATTAGATTATGCTAGGCTAGGTTATATTAGAGCTCTAGACCTGCACATACAGTGTTGGCACCTCGAAGCTTACGAGCCCCGGGTTGAAAATTTAATGTCGAAATAAATAACATATATTTTGTTCGACAGTCCCCAAGGGATTTATTCCAAACAACTTTTTTATAGACTTTGAGAAGGTCAAGTCCAAAACAACCCCATGTGGATTTAGAAAACTCACATGGGAAACTATCAAGTCTTGGGGACTTTTCATTGACCATTTCCATTAGGGGTTTGGTCTCGACTAGGGCCAAACCCTTATAACAACTTTTCTTTTTCTTAAGGAAACATTTTGTGGGGAAATATTATCCCTCTTGAATCAAGCATTCCTTGGGAGTAGAAAATAGTATGATAGTCATGGATGATTTTAGGGGCTAAATTTCGCTCATGGGCTAATTTTCCATGGTTTTTCCAAAAACGAGATTCGCTATTTTAAAAATGATTCGCCCAAATTCTATAGGATAAAATTATTTTACCTTAAAAATCGCCAAAATTTTATAAAAACTATATAAAATTCTTAGAAATTTGAATATTTTTACAAAAATATCGCCAAACATTTATAGTTGACATATGAAGGATTAGTAAGTTTCGCTAAGGTTTCTACATTCTAAAATAAATTTCCATCCTTAAAATCATCCCTAATGATAGTGGGAAATAAAATCCTTCTATATAACTTCCAACTAGATGACCTTGCGTAAAATTTCCTTGAAGCATGAATCTTTTTAAAGGTTTCCTTGATGACCAACATTTCAAAGACATATTTCATAATACAATCCTTAGTTCTGATCCAATGCAGCTAGGATTAGATCTAGGCTCCTCTATTTCATTAAATCTCATGTACTTTCAATAAATGGCATAACTTGGCCACATGAGCTTGTAAATTTGTGTCACGTGGAATAATTTAGAGCCAACAACATGCATATTCAAACTCTTCCTTAGATGCTTTATGTCCAGTTAATTGGAAAAAAACATTTTTCCAACCAATCCCATGAAGGAAGGATGTAATCTGATGTATGACATCATTCCACTAGTTTATCAACCCATATTCTCCCCGAGGCTGAGGCATCATGTTTCAGATCCACCAAATGGCCTAAATACAAGATGGGTGTTGAAGATGTAAAAAACTAAAAATATATGAAATCATAAGAAGTCTTTTTCTATTCATACTGTTAAAATTCTGCTTGAGCATTCAAGTGTATTCAATATTCTTTAACTTTTAACAATTAGAATAATAACTACATACATCAAGATCACTAAAAGAAAGACATCCACAGTATACACAAGATCTATCCTGGGAAACTCTCTTGGGGGAGAAAACCTAGCAAAGCTTCTAGAATATATATCCATAAAGAAGAACAATGTCTCTCTCCAAGAGATATCTCACAAAACAAAAGATAACCAGAAGATAGACCAAAAACCCTAAACATAATAGGGTAGTGCACCACTAGACCAAGATAGGCCTCCAAGAGATAACCAAAACCCTTCACCAAAACACCCTTTCTCTGTAGATGTGTCTCCTCCTAAGACTTGCACACTTTTCCCTGAGAGAGAGAACTTGTGTTGTGTGTATACTCCAAATGAGGTGCCTAGCCTCTTATAAATACAAGTTTTGCCACACTGAAATTAGGTCAGGGCTGACTTGTACAAATGTCACTTTCTATTTTGCATTTTACTTTTACAAAGGAACAATAGGGTTGACTTTACAAATACAACATAATATTATTGTTTTAGGGTTTTGACTTGGTCTAGTACAATAAGAATATCTTCTGAAGCTACTCAAAATTCAACACTCCCTCTTAGCAAGGAAGGTATACTTATGGCATGATCGACACGATTTCTTCTACACTTCTGTACACTTGACCATTGACTTATTGAATTTCCACAAATCTATATTGAAGAAGTTTTGTAAAAACATCATGCATCTAGGGTCTCATCATCCTTTCGAGCTTTATATCATCATGTGACTTCAACTCTCCAACTCACACATAATCTAGCGTCTAGTTCATACATGACTAGTAACTTGCCTACTCACACCGAATATGACATCTAGTTCATACATAACTAGTGACTCGCCAACTCACATAGAATATTTCATCTAGTTCATACAGAACTAGTAGCTCATTAGATCACAAAGAATCTAGCATCTAGTTCATACATAAATAGTAACTCGTCATTTCACACAAAATTTGACATCTAGTTCATACAAAACTAGTAACTCGCCAACTCACACAAAATCTGGCATCTAGTTCATACAGAGCTAGTAACCTCTGGTTGGAAAACCAGGCAACCGGTCCATAGTGACCAGGAATATAATCACAAGGATTAGGTGATGTAGTGCGCACACACTACCCATCTAGACCAAGTCTAGGAAACACCTCTGTAACACCCTGTTTCCCCCAATTTGTAATTAATCATAAAATAGGAATTTCCATGCTAATGCATGAGGAGAATGTAAATGTATTATTGTTTGCGTTGACAATAACTGACTATGGGGGGTGAAGCCTTGAAAGTACTAGACATGATATCACTAGAGGAAGAATGTGAAAACTATAAGAGAGGGATCATATATCAAATAACCCCAAATCTCCCTTGATAAGGATGACAAACCTCCTTCGAATCCCAAGGAAAGAAAATCAGTTAATGAAGAAAGGACCGGTGGTTGAATCACCAACCACCCCCATGAATGGAAATAGGGGCTGTCAGTTCGAAGTACCACAAGGACCTACAGACCTGATCTTATTTCTGACAAAAGGAATAAGATAGGTCGGAAAAACCTCCCAAGGTAAGAGGGACACACACACGAGAGAGGAGACACAGGAAGAGACAGGGAGAAGAAGAGCGTAAGTTCGCAGGGGAGATGCGCAGAGCTATCCAGGGAGTCGTGAGATGAAGGCCGTGAGCTTGATGCTGAGGGGAATCTGAGAAAACTTGCCGAGGCCATCACCGAGAGAGAAAGATATGAGTTATAGAGAACATGATCCAAGCATAAGAAACAACAGAGAGAGGACCCTCGAGAACTGTGAGAATTCCCTGGTGATATCATGGCTTGGCACGGGGGTGGCTAGAGTGCTAAGATTGAATGCCTCTGAGCCTATGGTCGGGTGGAAGGATGAACACCCACAGTCAGTTGGTCGGCGACAACCTGTAATAGATAAGTGATTTCTTACCCTCTGTAATTTATCTGTAACTGTGTCTGAATTGGCTATACTGTGTATGTTGCAGGAATCAAGAATATTTCTTAATGGATATATTGTATCCCCCTTATTTATGCTTGATTGTATAATTAGGCCAGTAAGAAAACATATGGTTAGGATAGGTTTTATACCTGTAAATACTTGTGTCCTATGGTGGCATAAGCACGAGTCACGAACTGTGCATTCGTCGACCGTGGACACAATTTCATGTACGCATGTAAACCTTCCTAATCCTTTTGAGTCCCTTGGAGGATGAAGCCTGTTAATCTTAAGAGAGGTAGTGCAGATATGGACAGGATTTCTGCAAGGAAAACCGAACCCAAAACCCCTTGATGAAGGAGAAAAATAGTTGTGTTGAAGACTCTTCTAAGAGTCAAGTCCAGGAGAAAGAGGGAAAAGCTCTCAAGTCCTTCATAGCTGACGAAGCTCAGGAAGGATAGCGAGTTTCAAATACTGAAAGAGAGTACCCTTTTGTTTGCTAGATGCACGGATGAGATCCTTTTGGAGGATATGAGGTCTGTCAGGATTGTTAGATTGGAGGAAGGAACATAGGCGTTAATGCCTCGACCCCTTTCATCCTTCGCAAGTAGCGAAGTAATCGTGACTGCATATCCCAAGATCCATGGGAGTTACCTGGACCATCCATCAGAGGGATACGTGGTTGCCTGTCGGCGTTTCAACACCTAGGAAACCAAAGGGCAAGACCCCTTGTCTTCGCAAGTCGCAAAATCCCGGTATACGAAACCCTGAATCAGTTTAGTGTGAATAAGTTTGAGAAAGACGGGATTTGATCACGACCATTTATCATCTCAAAAAGATCACAACGGTTGATCATGGCTAAAGGTCGCAGCCATCCATTGGAGGGACATGTGGCTGTCGGTCAGTGTTTCGGCACTCAGGAAACCAAAGGGAAAGACCTCTCATCTTCGCAAGTTGCGAAATCCCAGTACCTGGAACCCTGACGTGCTTTGTGGTAGAAAGGAGGAGTCCTGAAATGATCTGGACCGTCCATCAGAGGAGATGCGTGGTGAGCGATCAAAGTTCGGGGAAAGATCCGAAATCCCTTGAGCCGTTGGATCTCGTACAAGGACTCGTGTATCGGGTTTCAGGGTTTGAAGAGTCGAAAGACTTGACTCTCTTGCATTTCTAATTCTCGGTTACTGAAATCCTGATACGTCTAGGACCATTGGATCAGGGGAATATTTGCAGCCGCCGATCTCAACAAAGATAAGATTTCGGGTCTCGGGGTTTGAAGAGTCGAAAGACTTGACTCTCCTGCATCGCTGAGTCATGAAATGTGAAAGGCACCTCTTGGCTTGGCCCGTGGTCATAACCAATGATCACATGGAGGTGGATAAGGGAAAAGCTAGCCTACGCTAGCCCCCCGTAGGAATTCAAGGATTCTGTCCCTCGAAGAAAAGAGGCTAAAATTTTAGTTTGTCGTAGTGGGTATGTGACAAATTGGTATCAGAGCATGGTTACAACACTTGGCCTTCTTGGGATTATGTACGAGTCGAGTAAGGAGATGTTGTTATCTGCATTTACTCCTTGAGGAGAAGGGCTACAGAATGAACCTGTGATTTTGGGATTTCTTGTTGAATTCCAGCAAAGGAATTATATTATTCCTTTGTCAAAATGATAACTACTCTTATAGGAGTAGGGATGCACTGATCAATATTACTGATAAGACCTGAGTGTGAATAACAGAGGTGGAATAAATTGTGCTATGGAGCTGCATGGGCCAGAAAAGGGACATGAACTGAGTTGTTCTGTTACAAGTGTGACGATGGCTACCTACTAAAGCAGGTAGAGTCTCTTGCAATTGAGATGGTTGGTTAGGTAAGAATTAAGATCCAAATGAAGAACTCCTTCATGATTTTGGAAATCTGGTAAGGATTGGTAGGATCCTTAGAAAGTTATAATTACTGCATTATTAAAAAACTAAACCTTGAGAATATAACTCCTCATGATTGAGAGGACTAATGAGAATATGTAGGGTCAGATTACCTGT